>ML380019.1:18357-55867 GCA_005239525.1 Nicotiana knightiana | reverse complement strand
ACCCAAACTTGTTTTTCCCTTTACTAGATTACGGGGTTTAACTCACATGCATGCAATATTTCAACTTTTTTATTTTCAAGAACTAACCTATGTGTGTTTTATTCTTACCCAAAATCTGAGAAATTAGGGAAATAGGGTGAAGACTTACCTCTTTGAGTGAAGAAGATGACAATAACTCGATAATTTCCGGGCTTGAGTGATTTTGGAAAATCAAATTGGATGATGTTGAAACCTTATCTCTCAAGAACTCTCTTTTTCTCTCTATTTTTGGTCAGAAAATCGTTAAAAATGAAGGGATGGGGTGTTTTATAAAACTGAGGGTCGGATTTTAAATTTAGAAAATAGGAGCCTCGACACAGAGATGCGGCCAGGAATGCGACATGTCGCATAGTTGGCCGTTAGATGGGCCAAAATGGGAACCACACTGCCCAGGTATGCGACCACTATGCGGTCAACATACCTGTTATGCAATCGCATAGTGCGTCGCATAACCTCCCTCGCAAAAATCATGGGGCAAGAATGCGACAACTATGCGGTCCGCATACCGCGCAATTTCTGGAAAATTAATCTTTCAAGTTCTGGGATACTTTTTACTCAAAATATGACCGTTTTAAGAATTTCTACAGTTATAACAACACAGGGACCTATTCGGGCATTATTTTAGACATAGAAATTTTACGAGTCTTTACACATCGCCAATGCAGAAATAATTGCACTTCTCAAAGGCTTAGATAACAAATGAGATAACAAAGCTTACGTTAATTTTCTACATGACTGCAGGTTCCTTTTCGACGCAATGGACCAACCGGCCGTTAGACACATCTATCGTGAAGAGAACCAAGGGGCGCATACACTGGCTAACTATGGGAGCACCTGGGACTCACATACTTATGCTGAACGCGAAGACTATTTCTAGAGTGAATCACCTTTATTTGCTTTCTTAATATTCCGCAAAAACCTTTAGGTACTACATCGTTAAAATCAGTCCCATGCTGTAATAGCATTTCTTAATCTTCTGGTTAACAATAAAGTTCTCTGATTAGCAAAAAAAAGAAGTAAAAATCATGCGAAATGGGCATAATATCGTGTTTGGCATAATAAGGATATGCGTTGAACGTAATTATTCCTATGATCCATATTAATCGATTTATAATACAGGTATCAAACATCGGATAAAAAACAATGCAGAGTGCTCTAGTGACACTGTTGGAGACAAAGACGTTCTTTCTAATAGTGGAAATGGTATGATAATAAAAATTCCATTGTCTATTACGGGTTGGAAAAGAATTCCATGTCAAACAAGAAACCCCCAAAAAATTGGAATTAGTGATGATAGATAATACCTTTTCTTTACCACAATAAATACAACTTGTGCTAATGAGGTTTGAACAAGAAAATGTATTCTTCGTAAGTTCCCTTTCAACAAATACCTTCACGCAATGGGTCTTTGAGATAAATGAGAGAGCATTACGAATTAAGAGAAGCACACCAATTAACTAAGGGCGAATTCAGGATTTGAATTTTATTAGATCTTCGATAGCTTTGTAGAGGAGAAAGACTGATCTTCTTATCCCCTTACCTGTCCTTGACTTCAGTCGAGTGCATCTCGTTGACCGTGGAGAAGCATTGGGAATCCCAATTTTTTTCTTCGGAGCCTTGAATTCTAAGATGATTTTAAGTGTATATAACTGAATTCTAAATTTAAAATTTGAACATCTTTTAGTGACTTTTCATAATATAAATATAAAGTTTGTAGATACACACTGAGTTCATTAAACCCATAAGTTGTCTTCTAGCTTAATTATATATCTTATTTAATTACTAGTATTTGTTATTTGATATATTTTGGCGGAGGATTGTTGTTACAAAGATGCCGTCCATTTAATCTCTTAATGCAAATCATGAAAAAAGAATTACGTGAAAAAAGAATTACGGGTTGCTGTAGCTTTTCTTTCTTTCTTTTCTTTCTTTTATTTTTTTTAAAAAGTAAAAGAACTTCAACTTCATTTGCAATAATGTTTTAGAGTGAAAATGAAATAAGTAAAGGATGAGCTCTCTGGAAGCTACGGGATAGGCATGAGAAAAATATTACATAGACTTTGTATGAACACACCATATTAATTTCTTATAATTTAGTAATAAATTATGCTAGAATATACTAATATCAATTCTCAGTAAATATTTTCCAAGACAATATAAAACTTATTCGAATAATTTCACTAATTCATACTAATTTATCATATATATATATATATATATGGTACAATTTATCATTTTTTTTTGGTATGTCACCCGGTGTTCGTTACCTTCATTGGAGCCTGATCATATCCGTATTTGTTCGGCTAGAGCTCCATTCAGAGGGAAGCGTTCCCTATCAAAAATTTTTTTATAGTCAGAGCTCGAACCCGAGACTTGTGGTGAAGTGAGGAGCAGCCTCATCCGCTCCACCACACCAAAATACCATGAAGAATGTATACGTGGCAAGAGGGTAGAAAGAATTGAGAGGAATCGGTAAGGTTTTTAATTTAATTTGCAGATATGGCCTATGGCTGCTTTAGTTAGGAAACCTACTAATAGGTATACTTTACGTGGATATTTCTTGACAATAACACCTATTTTAATTTTGGGACCACTTTGATGGCTTCTTTGCAACAAGGGCACCTGTAGTACAAATAATCTTATTTTCTTTTTTAATTATTTATCATTTTATATGTGTAAATTTTGCTCGTGTGAGCTTGCGAATTAAAAATAATAATATATTAGCGCCCAAGCTAATAATATCGATTGATCAAACGGAATCAAACCGATTTATATGTGGAATATTTAAAGATGGAAAAAGCGTTAGGAATGAAGTTGTGAGGAACTCCTGTGACATTCAAGTTTGATTTTGATTTTCGAAATGATAGATTGAACATCTGCTAAAGATCGAGTTGCAGAGGGTAGTTCCGGTAAGAGAGGGAAACTTTGATTGATAAGAAGTGGCGAAGCCATATTCAACTAAGGGGACCGACACCCTTTCGCCAAAAAATTACACGGTATTGCTATATAATTTTTTTTTGTTTTATGTATGTATTTATTACACGTTGACTCCCCTTAATTTTTTGGTATATTTATTTTTAATTTTTATTATCCTTCAGAAAAAACTCTGACTCCGCCACTGTTGATGAGGAAATTATGTGAATAAAAGAGTTGGCATAAATCTGATATGAAGTATTGTGTTACAGCGAATCAGTTGAAAGAGTTTCAATATGCCGTATTTTATTGGAAAAGCCGAGTTTATTGGCCTAAAGCTAATTAAATAAAAATAAATCCAAAGAGACTTTTGTTTGTACGACAGCAGAAAAATAAGGCCAAATCAGAAAGGAATTTGAGATTTGTTCTTAAAATATTCTCATAAATTAGTCATTAGTGACATTTGAAGCCACTCAGGTAGCATTCACACGATATTATGATAAGATTACAGTATTGGGGAGACACTATATATTAATAATAGAATTATAATTAAATGCGGATCCAGAATTTGAGTCACCGATTTTGAATTCGAAAAAAAACAACTTACTGGAATTTGAATCAATTATATATACATATTAAAGTAAATTTTTTAACACGGTTGCAAAATTCTGCTGAATTCATAACTAGAACTCTAGCTCCGCCCCCGAGGGCAAACAATTGTAAATTAGTTATTTAATAATAATGGAGTATAGAATTTAGAATATTTCCACTTCTTCTTAATCATTGTTATGTACTTATTTCTCTTTTTGCAGATTCTAGAATAAGGACAAGGGTCTATCTTTTTAATACTCCACTTGTAATCTGGTTCATGCCCCATAGACTATGTTTAATTAATTAATTTCTAAAATTCCATGACTTGAGTCCAAGATTAGAATAACAAGCAACAACGACATTTTTATTAGTAAACATATATAGTGAAACCAATTATACACCCTCTTTCGAGATTATTATAATCATTTTATAGTAATAACCTTTTTTTTCTCTTTATCCCTTCTTTTAATGCAATCATAATTAAGTTTATTATTAAAAGAAAACAAGATGAAGACTTGAGAAAATAAGTATACGGGTACGGCTTGTTTGGTACGAGGAATAAGTGATAATTATTTTCGGGATAAATTTGATGTGAGTTTATCCCATATTTGATTGGAATAAAATCGACGTTAATTAATTTCGGGATTAGTTATCTCTCAATTGTAGTTTTTTTTATCCCTACGGGAGGGTAGGATAGCTAATTTCGGGATATTAATCATGGAATGACTTGATTCCCAACCAAATGACCCCTTAGAGTATGGTTAAAGCTAGGAAAAATGAAAGCAAAGTATGTAGCACTCGCAGAGGCAGACTCAAAATTCGAAAGGAGGGGCACCATTGTCCAATAAGACTTTGAGCAAATGATGAAGTCGGAATCAAACTCAGGCAGTCCACTAAAAATCAAGTTGTGCCCCTCAAATCGGCCAACGCAACTGCCTAAGATTTGAATTTTAGAACATCAGTCAAAATATATACCTGTTATTTAAAATATATATACAAATATACACTCTTTTTTTTCCGAAGTTACTGGGACCGATAACCTCTCTACCCAAAGGATAGTTCCGCTTCTGGACTCATAAAAGAAATTGTCCATTTAAAGAATAAAATTTAACAAGAAGCAAATTAAATGTTACAAATCCTTTCAAACCCTTAACTACAAAAAAGAAAAATAAATTCTAAGATTGTATTACATGATTACTTGTGCATGTATATATCTCTTGACAAAGGCTAACAAATTTATATCTCACAAAAAAAAAAAAAAAAAAAATCCTGTCTTTTGATGAATTATAATGAGTGATAACCCTAACTTTTTTTTTATTTCTATATTTCAATTAACTCTAATTTTGTTTTAAACCTCAGACATCATTGTTGAGTTGCTGCTGTAAAAACAACATGTCCTCAATATTCCACAAATTGTCTGAAACATCTTCTGTACCCTCCATCCATTGGCTCATAATGTTTTGCTGATTATTATCATTCACTGTTCTGAACTCTAATGCACCATTTTGAAAGTAACCTGTGGGGCTAATCAATAATTCTCCATAATCATTTTGATTAATAGGGTAATTATTGTAGCAACAATCAGACATGTCTGAAATTGGTGAAACTTGTGTCCCCATTGAGTTTTCTGATGAAGCTGTCACGCTGGAATTCTCCTGCGTGACGCTCGTGCTTGCATAATTATTATTATTGTTGTTGTTACTGTTGTTGTTGGTGGTGGTGGCGGCAGCGGAATTGGAAGAAGCTTGAATTCTTTCAACTAGCCTTGGCATCCAAAGATAACGTAGTGTATCTTTGAACTGTTTGCTATTGACATCACATTTTAGCTGTTTAGCATGCTTTTGCACTCGAGTTCTCCAGTAGTTCTTGATCTCGTTGTCAGTTCTTCCTGGCAAATGCTGAGCAATTTTTGACCACCTACACTCAAATTTAAATAATATTAGATTGAGACGGATTAAAATAGAGTAATATGGACAATAACAATTCATATAATCAAATTCTAACTTAGTTGGGATTGAATCGTAGTTGTTGTTGTTTGCACTTGAAAAAATAGTACTCGCTTTGTCTCATTTTTATATGAAGTGTTCAGAGTACAAAGGCGTGAAATCGGTTGAGATATATAGATTCTTTAAATTTTTTAAAATGATGTAAAAAGTATTATAAGTCTTAACATACCGATTGCCCCAACGAGAATGAAGTTCAAGAATCAAGAGTTGTTCTTCAAGAGTAATATTTCCTCGTCGAACATCTGGTCGAAGATAATTAAGCCATCTCAATCTGCAGCTCTTCCCCGTTCTTTTCAAACCTGTTATTTTATTCCATAAAACATATTAATAAGTGGAGTATTAAAATTTCTTATGTCACAGATTTTTGGGGAAAAAAAGAATAAGTTCGATAGCACACAGGGTATATTTGCGTTCACGCAAGGTTCGAGAAAGAGTCGTAGTGTGATGTAGACAATTTACCCTAGTACAAGTATAAAAAGTGTCAAAAGTGCTTATTGGATGAGTTCTCCACTTTTAAAAAGATTACTTAGTAGAAAAAGATATTATCAACCAAACCAAACATCAATCTTTATCTACACATGAATAATCCAACATAGCTATTGGTTAAGAACACACACAAAAAAGAAAAAAACTTTAAAAAAAGTTAAAATTCTTCTATACTGTCAGTATATAGAAATTTACCAGCGCAACGAGCTAAGGAATTCCAACGACCTTCGCCATGAAGAGCGATGTGATTTATAAGAGTGAAATCTTCTTCAACAGTCCATGAACCTCTTTTGAAGTCCATATTATCTTCATTAACATGTTGAATATCCATCAATATATATGAAATATTTTCTGTAAAATTTTGATGGATTTCTTGTTTTATGTATAGAGAGAGAGAGATACTTTTAGAAAGAGAAAGAGAAAGAGAAAGATGAGACGTAAAGAGATGTATCAATTTGTTCACAGGGAGATAAAGGAAGTGATGGGGGGTTTATATAGACACAATAGAAAGAGAGAGAAGTTTGAAAAATGGTGAGTTAAACGTGGAATAAGATGGGAAAGAAGAAGAAACTTGTATTTAATTAATATCCCACAAAGCCGTAATAGTGTGTTAATTAATTACATTTAATGACTTAAACTCGTTTTGACACTTTTGACTCTGTCCATATGACTATAAATTTAAATATTAGTCCCACGAAAATGAATATATTTTACATTTCTTACACCCACCAAGCAAGTTGTCATGGTTTTGCTGACTTTCTAACTTCATTTTTTCTTACTTAGTTAATTTCCTAAATTCCTTGCTTGAAAATGGAATAGGATGTCCACTAACATTTGAAATTGAAACTTTGTGGTATTTTTTAAAGTTTTACGTTGAATTGGAGACATGGTTATAGTTAGTAATTAACCTCAACAGCTAAAACATTTGGAGAATTTGACCCCCACCCCACCCCCCTCCACCCCCACTAGGGATGTTCGTCGGTCGGTACGGTACGGTATTTAGATGTTTCGGTTCGGTATTTTTGGTATTCAGT
Source organism: Nicotiana knightiana (assembly GCA_005239525.1). NCBI lineage: Eukaryota > Viridiplantae > Streptophyta > Magnoliopsida > Solanales > Solanaceae > Nicotiana > Nicotiana knightiana. The sequence goes on along the minus strand of ML380019.1, from coordinate 48,798 downwards.
TTTGTAAAATGCAATACCAATACCATACCTAATTAAAATCGGTATGGTTCGATTTTTCTTCTTTCAGTTTCGGTTTATTCGGTTCGGTAACTTCGATTTATTCGGTTTAAATACTAACTAGTGCATAGACCCATAGACGGTAATATTCTTAATTAAAGTATTCAAAAGTATAAAACTAAAAACGTTTGTCGGTAAAAGTTTTGTCCAAAACCAACAAATACCAACCTAGAAAGAGAAACTTAGAAAAATATCTTGTTACTTGCTTAGAGTTAATTGATGTACTTAGAGAATAAAGGAAAGTAAAATTTAGATTTCTTATATTTATATTATAAATAAAATATTTATTGTATAATATAATATATGTTTCGATACGGTATCGGTATTTCGGTATTTCATTTTAAAATACCATACCTAATACCAATATTTTTTTAAACTTAAATCAAATGTCATACCGAGTAACAAAATATCGAATACTGAATATCAAAATTTTTCGGTACGGTAATTCGGTATTAACCAAATTATGCACAACCCTACCCCCTACCCCACCCCAAAAAAATTATCCATGGTTTTGTACTCACGGTCGATACATGATACCTTTGTTTCTCTTAATCTAAGAAAAAATATTAACTGTCTGATCACGCCCAACTATACCTTATAAAAAGGACACAACGGTCGTTGCAAATATTTTCTGTCTAATAAGTCCGGAGTCGAATCCCACAGGGAATTAATCTATCAAACACAACTACTAGATTCGCACAAATTCACGCAATCAATCTTCAGAAATATTTAAGTAACAATTTAGATTTTTATTAACTAAATATTACGGAATGAAAATGCACTAATTAATAACTAACTACGAACAGGTTGTAAACAAGAATTGGAATGATCTAAGGTTGTGATTTCCCCTATTGTCGGAATCTTATCTGCTATGTTTTCAACAAATTTGCCTAAGTCTTCTCTATCGACCATGAGCATTCTAACTGCTGTAACTCTCTCCAGAGTAATTACCATAATTTACTAGAGATATTCTCCCGAATTACGCTAGCTGGCATTAAGTACAGCTCACTCAGATCGCACCAAGGTTTCATTATCCCTAATCTCACCTTTAAACCTCCGTATTGATCCCTCATATACATTTAGGAGTGATGTTATTCAACAACTAACTAAATATTCACTCTCTCTCGAGTAATACATACTAAATGCGCACAGCTAATTGAGGGCCCTTCAATCAACCACAAGAATAATATAGTTGAACAAATAGAGAAAATACTACAGCAAATTTATACGTAACAAGAAAATCATCCTTCAATAGGTTCTATCAAAACCTTAGACTATGAATTTAGCTACTCATGATCAAAGTAACAATATCCAAAATATGTTGCATCATTAAAGTACAAGATAAAGATAGAGTGATGTAGAAATTGTCGACTCTAACTCCCGGCGGTTGTTCTATGAGCTATCCTTGCCTCCGGTTACAAAAGTCCTCCAAAGTCACATTTTTAGATCTATTTATATGTGTAGGAAAAGACCTAAATGTGTAGGCGTCCTAGTCAAACCCGGAAACGAATTAAGTTTTTAAAACTCAGACTGGACCGGGCCCCAAGCCTGCATCGCCAGCCTAACGCCTGGTGAACCTGGCTCCAGGCCTGGCGTCGCCAGCCTAACGCCTGGTTCTGCTTGGCATTTGCCTTGCGTCGCGAGCCTAACGCCAGCTTCAAGCTTGGCCTTTTGCCGTGCAATTCCATCCTAACGCCAGCTTCAAGCCTGGCGTCGGCAGATTCTCTCATTCACTGATCCCGCACACGCTTTTGACTTGTGGGTCTCCTTTTTCTTCTACTTTCATCTCCAATTCACCTACACATAAAATAGACTCCATTACACGCAAATAAAGTGTAATTTATCATTAAAGCATATAAAATACAAGGCAAATAATGTGTTAAACCATGAATTATATCCGCACATCAATACCCCACACTTAAACATTGCTCGTCCTTGAACAAGCGAACTACACTTATAGACTCAACCGACTAAGCAATTCCCTTAACTCATTATACCATGAATTTTTAAAATAGTTAAGCACACAAGTGTGACATCCTCGCCTCAAGATTCGACTCACAAATATCATGCTTCATTCACAATTCACTTACTTACTCTAACATAGAAGTCAACAACATTACCTTTCCTTTATGAATCATGTGCCCTCACCCAATCAAAGAGCTTAGTTCCACACACAATGAATTTTAAGAACATAGGAAGTCAAGATAGACAAAATTCACTCGTTCTCAGAAATAACATTCAAATGCCACAAATTATGCACCATGGGCTTTCCCATAGTGTAATACTCTACTAATCGAGTTCATTCATCCTAAGATCAAGTAATAATTTCATTGGTTGTAATGTAGGCTACGGGTCGGGTAGGATACATTTGGATACGAGTGACTACACCTCCCTTACGCACTTTAATACATATACTTCAACACACATCCCATACTTATGCAAAACCAAACCTTCCACCTTCACTAAAATTTATATTACCCCATATTTCTTTAAGCACAAGTATATCACTAGCCACCATCATCAAGACTTATTTTTCATTTTTTTCTTCACATGGCTACGATGGACGAATCTCTCTCTCTCTCTCTCTCTTTTTTAATGCACCTTTCTCCTTATTTCAGTTGTTTCACTCAAAAGACAACCCACCACCCCACACTTTAACTTTTTCATAATTTTTTACAATTCAAGCGCTCATGAGAGGTGATAAGGTTTAAATATATGATCGATTAAAACAAAGGGATAAAGCTTGTAATGTCGTTACCAAAAAAAATAGGATTATAGGCTCAACGGGGTTAACTACGATTCATAACATTTAGGTGGGTAAACTTTATATATCTAGCTTAACAAGGAAATGCCTATATCACTTCCTAGACTGAACAATACTACTAATTCGCTTTGCACACACACGGGGCAAGTTCTAGACATCAAATGCAATGCATGGAATATATACAAAATCTCACAGAGACATGGCACATAATTCACTCAGGATTGGTTTCATCGCGACACGCCAGTCAAAGTTGTTAAGCAAAATTAAGAATCTATGATATCAGGTACTTATACTAGAGTCAAAAACTGAGCCTAAGTGTCACAACCATAGTACTAACTATTCTCAAGGCATAACAAACCTAAGAGATATTGCTACAATTAAAGGCATAGCTCCGTGATTCCTACTCCTAAAAATTAAAACTAACTATACCCGGTTCAACTAAAAACCCTTGGAAAAAAACCGTTGCTCAAAGAAACCTAAAGGGGAATCTACACTACCTAGACAAAAAAATCTTTTTGGTATTTTTTTAGACTTACTTCCCTCAAGAAAACTGTCTAGAAAATCCATCATCGAGAAGAGTCCAATTTTTATGTCTGTTTTTTTTAATTCTGTTCTTTTCTTTTTTTTAAAATTTATTTTTCTAACTAACACTAAATAACTAAAACACATAGCCAAATCAATTACTAAACTAATACTAAAACACACACTAAAACAAAGCAAACAAATACTAAATAACTAAAATTAACATGTACAAGTCCCCCATACCACACTTAGATCATGCATTATCCTCGGTGCATGCACAAAATGACAAAACACGAAAAATGAGTATGGTGTAAAAAAAACTCCCCGATCAAGCAGCGTCTTCATCCTCTAACGCTCTCCACTTTTCATCATGTTCGTCCTCCTCCTCATCATCATCTCCCTCACCATCTGACTACTTAGGCTCAGGCTCAGGCTCAGGCTCAGGCTCAGGCTCAGGCTCATGCTCAGCCTCAGGCTCAGCCTCAGCCTGCTCAGGTGTGTTGATATCCTCATCATCGGGGAGTCTGTATTTATCTCTAACCCAACCAGCTGTTGGGAATGAGCATTGAGCGGGTACCGGTGCTCTAATTCACTCCTCTCCTCAAATGTGGCCGGGCAACCCCCTATCCGCAGCTACAAATCCATCATCCCATAAAGATGGGACATAAAACTATCATCATGCACATTGAGATCAACACCTGTCAATGAGGGCATGGCAGACTCGTCTTTCAGCCGGAGATTAGTGATATTCGTTTGTCGGACGGGCTGATCGATGGTGTTGTTAGATTCAGGCTCCTCCTCAACCCCCTCGTGCTTTAAAAACTGAGTCAAGAAATAGTAAATGGCATTAGATCTATTTTCTTACTCGTTCTCACTTATGACATCTGGTAGCGGATCAGATGACCCACATTCACCCTTTGGCCTGTCATAAGTAAGTATAGCACACAGGTCGTCTCACGTCTCACGAGCGTGTCATGATTGCACGGCAGGAGCCGTGCGTTTATCAGTTTAAGCCACACCTGAGCCTCTGCCTTCATCTTCTTCTTAGGAAATCTCTTGTGGCAGTTTGTTACCTTATCCCGAACCCATGCAGCCGTAGAGTCGACACCACAGAGCGTGTGCCTCAGCTCTCTATATGTAGGGTGGAAAATGAATTGATCCAATGTCTCCACCGGAACATTTGGTGCACCTAAAAAGTTGCATATATCCGTGGCTGAAAAATCTATCAAATGTCCACGAATTGGCACCAGCTGCTGATCGATTCCAACCCTACACCACTATAAAGTAGCGAGGAGTGGTTGATGCAGTTTTACCCGAAAGGACGGGATCGCTTTCCTCAGGGAGTTAATATAGGTTGGGAGTTGGCTTTCTACCTAATCTAGTTGTGCGTTTCATTTCTAATTGCACTTCTAACCATGGTTGGGTTTTGTTTTTATTCTAATTTTAATATTATTGGTTGCTAAAAATAATCTAATAACAATTTTTTTAGAAGAGTTTTCCAAATGATAAAAAGCACTAGGGGAGTGACTTTCCCCTAGGTGAGTATCTAAGGGGGTCGAGAATATAGGACTAGCTTGTTATGATTGGGGTTGTGATATAATATTCACACTTAATTACTCACTTTATACCTCCCGGTAGTTTGAGTGACGTTGCCGATTTGTCTTTCTCAAGCACAAATGGGTGTTCATACAATGCAAGTGAAATCGGCTCAAGTCGGGTATTACTATCTCTAGGTTTAACCTTTTAATTTGGGATATCAATCTCTTTAATTCACCCCAGTTCCTTCTTAGCCTACTTTACCTAGACTAGGGCCCTCTTTCTCAAGAAGAGCCTAAGTCAAAAGGCATGAATCATTGTTTGCAACCACCAATTCTACAATTAAAGCATGAAATAAGCTAAACATCACTAACCCATAGACAATTAAGCCCTAAAATCAAAGACCCATTAAATACTCACACTAGGATTAGGTCACAACCCTAGCTATGGGTCTTTCTGCTCATAATAATGGTAGAAATCAAAGATGAAGATGTAATATAAGCCATAAAAGTTAATTACAAGAATAAAATCTAAATATGTAAGCTAAATCTACTCTAAAATTAGTCAAAGTCGTAAAATACGGTTGTTCACGAGCTCCCTAATACAAAACTTAACCTAAAAATGTGAAAAAGATCTATTTATATACAGCTGAAATTACTGAACAAAAGTCGCCCTACGGAGGTTTTGCTGACCGCGTAAAAATGGGCGTCTCAGCATTTGGACTTTCGTGGCCGCAAGAATGAGCGCGGACTGCGTTTCTTCAAATTTGGACTTAGACTGGGCTAGGTTTGGCGGACCGTGTTCCTCAATTGGGCCTTACTTGCAAACTCTCTGATCCTCCTATCTCACTCCCACCGGAATTTCAACCGCTTCCGCGTCAGGTACCTTCGTGGCCACGTAATTTAGACGCGAGCCGCGTTCTTTGTTTGAACTAAGATTGCATGGTTTTTGAACCTTGCTCCTTGTTGTCAGCGTAATTTCACTCGTGGCCGCGTCACTAGTTTCGCAGCCGCGCCACTGGTTTCACAGTCGCGCTTTTGTAGCGCGGTCATCGGTCTACTTTGAGCCCAAATCAATCTCTCTAAACTTCACTCTCGCGGGCCGCGTATTTTTGGTCGCCTCAGCGGAGGTGCTTACGCAGCCGTATAATATCATCGATGTCTGTGCTCCAGTTCCACTCTTTGTGCTTGTGCAAGTTTGACTCCTTTATGAGTTTATTTTGGCTTCTTTGCCTTATTTTTACCAAGACCTGCAAGTAAGAACCTTAAGCTAGTTTTCGGGAATACCTTAACGCATTTTGACCCAAAACCTAAGCAAAAGAGAGCAAATAGTAGGCTAAAATCCCTAGTTATCAGCTTCGTAGTGTTCATTGGGTCAAACCCTGCATAGAATTCCCGGACTAGGTTGAGCTTGATGTCCCATGTGTTCTTAAAAACATAGCTTAACCCCAAATCCTGGATGCCTCTCCAAATTGCCTGATACTTCTCTTTCAGGCTACGTTCCTGGATGGCTGCTTCCGGATGGACATGTATATGCCTACAATGCCTGTACCAATCCCTCGTATGCGGGGGTATGCTGTTTATACCAAACTCCTGTTGGCCTTGGGGTTGTGGACGCATAACAGCTACAGCTGCCACGCTTGTGCTGCACTCAGACTAGAGGTAGCTTCTCCCTCTTTTCTCTTCTTTGGAGGAGGTGTGGAGGTCGCCTTTGATTTAGCTGGGGTAGTAAGCCTTTCCTTTGCCCGTGTCTTTTCTGGGAGGCATCTTCGTTCCTACACAAATGAGCACTAGTTAGATAAAACTGCATTACACACTACACACATAATCTTGCCTAACTTTCCGAGGTTACTCAAACTTCACCTTGTATTTTCTTAATATTAGAATCAACAACAACACATGGGCTACTCGTGAGCCACCCCACACTTAAGATTTTAATATGGTGCACAACTTCATAACACTAGTCTATTAATCCCGGAGACTCGGGCTCCAATGGGGACAAGGAATTCCCTTTAGGCATTATATCAAACACTTAACACGCACTAGTGCCATGGGAGTTCTTATGAAAATGAGGGATTGCCTCATCCTCCCAAATCAGCTTGGGGGTTCCGTACTACCACATGTTTTCACAATCACAACACCATTCCTATGGGGTTCATGGGGTAGGGGCACACAAACTCAATACTACAATGAAGAACAACCACCAATTTTTGTGCGTAATTGTATTCCTGTACCCAACTTGAAATTACAAAGGAAAGAGATCAAATCATACCTTTGAAGCTTTTGAGAGGAGGGATCTGCCTAAGAATTTTTGATGAGTATGAAAGAATATCAAGACTAAGCTTGACTTCAATGGGGATAGGAGAGACAATTATGGCAACGTGTTGTTGCCTCATCCTCCCAAATCGGCTTGGGGTTTCCGTAATACCACATGTTTTCACAATCGCAACACCATTCCTATGGGGTTCATGGGGTTGGGGCACACAAACTCAATACTACAATGAAGAACAACCACCAATTTTTGTGTGTAATTGTATACTTGTACCCAACTTGAAATTACAAAGGAAAGAGATCAAACCATACCTTTGAAGCTTTTGAGAGGAGGGAGCTTCCTAAGAATTTTTTATGAGTGTGAAAGAATATCAAGACTAAGCTTTACTTCAATGGGGATAGGAGAGACAATTATGCCAACGTGTTGTTGAGTGTTTGTGGGTGAGCCAATTCGTGCAGTGTGTTTGGTTGAGAGCAAAGATGATGAGCAGATGTGTGTGCTTGTGAATTTCTTGTAGAGCTTGATATGTGTTTGGTTTAAGTGAGGTTAGGGTTTTTGTATTGTTTTCAGTGTCTAGGGCGTGTAAGTGAGGAGGTTCGACTAAAATAAGGAGAGAAAAAATTAAACTGGGCCGAAATAACTTACCCGGCGTCGCCAGGCCCAGTACCTGGCGTTACCCAAGTGTCACCAGCCTAACACAAGCCTTACCTGGCTTTACCCAGGCGTCGCCAGCCTAAGACCTGGTGGACCTGGCGTTAGCCAGGCATTGCCAGCCCCAACACCAGCTTTTCCTGGCTTTATCCTGGCATCGCCAGCCCCAGCGCCTGGTGTACGTCAGGTGACGCTGAAACCTTAATCGACTTGCACAAACTCACCTGCAAACTTGTTAGTACTTAAAAACAAAACGAAAATTCTAACTACACTAAAAATCAACTACGAATTGGGTTGCCTCCCAATGAGCACCTTAGTTAACGTCGTGGCACAACGAATACAACATTAAAACATTACAATGGGTTGCCTCCCATGAAGCGCTTGATTTAACGTCGTGGCATGACGCAGATAATTTCACTTAAGCCTCGCTTAAACTTGGTGGCTCGAGCAAATGAGTCACCGACACTACTTTCGCATCTTCCATGACCAAATGATGTTTTAACGTGTGCCCGTTGACTCTAAACATGCGAGAGTCATTTGATGCTGCAATCTTTATGGATCCGGTTGGGTGAATCTCTACCACACTAAATGGTCCCGACCATTGTGACTTTAACTTACCCGGAAATAACCTTAACCTTGAGTTATATAGCAATACCTTATCTCCGGGTTTAAAACTTCGCTCAAGAATATTTTTATCATGCATTATTTTCATTATCTCCTTGTATAATTTTGTGTTCTCAAAAGCGTGGTAACGAAATTCATCAAGTTTGTGCAGCTCTGTGAATCTACTTGTGCCCGCAACTTCTATATCGAGATTCAACTACCGCAGTGCCCATAAATCTCTATGCTCCAACTCCACTGGTAGGTGACATGCCTTTCCAAACACAAATTTATACGGTGACATACCAATCAGAGTTTTGAAAGCGGTACGATAGGCCCAGAGTGCATCATCTAACTTTCTTGACCAATCCGTTCTTGTAGCATTCACAGTCTTTGTCAAAACACTCTTTATCTCTCTGTTCGACACTTATACTTGCCCACTCATTTGTGGATGATATGGGGTGGCAACTTTGTGACGTACACCATACTTTTCTAACAGCTTTGCAAAGGCTCGATTACAGAAGTGAGTGCCTCTGTCACTGATTATCGCCATTGGAGTGCCAAATCGGATATGTTCTTTCTCAAAAAGAAAATTACCCCCTTAGCATCATTTGTCAGGAGCGCTGCAACCTTCACCCATTTCGATACGTAGTCCACAGTTACGAGTATGTATGTGTTGCCATATGAGCTGACGAAGGGCCCCATGAAATCGATTCCCCATACATCAAACACTTCTACCTCTTGAATTGGGTTCATAGGCATCTCATGTCTACGGGAAATATTCCCAGTTTTTTGGCATTCGTCACAACCTTTAACCCATAAGTGTGCATCTTTGAACACTGTCGGCCAGTAGAGGCCCGATTCCAACACTTTCGCAACGGTCCTTACTCCCCCGAAGTGGCCACCATATGGTGATGCATGACAAAAATAGAAGATTGGTCGATCTCGGAGATACATATCCGGATCATATTATCAACACTAATCCTGAACAAGTAAGGCTCATCCCAATAATACATGTGACAGCCACGAAAGAACTTTTTCTTTTGAACAGAGGAGAGATCATAGGGGACAATACCGCTTGCCAGGTAGTTTGTAATGTCTGCATACCATGGCGCCTCCTCCAATGTCACTGCTAGCAATTGTTCATCTGGGAATGTATAAGTTATATCTTCTACCTCGACTTTCTTTTCAGCTCACTCCGACCTTGAAAGGTGGTCTGCCACTTGGTTCTCTGCCCCTTTTCTATCGCGGATCTCCAAATCAAATTCTTGTAGCAAAAGAACCTAATGGATCAAGCGTGGCTTTGGCTGCTTCTTTGCTATCAAGTACCTAAGTGTTGCATGGTCAGTATAAATAATCACTTTTGAACCAATGAAATAAGACCTGAATTTGTCGAATGCAAACACCACAACCAATATCTCTTTCTCAGTCACGGTGTAATTGAGTTGTGCACCGCTTAGCGTTCTGCTTGCATAGTAAATTGGGTGCAAATGTTTGTCCTTCTGCTTCCATAGGACTGCTCCTATAACATAGTCACTCACATCACACATGAGCTCAAATGGTTGCTCCCAATTGGGTGCAACGATGATTGGTGAAATCACCAGTCTCCTCTTCATCTCCTCAAATTCTAACCTGCAGTCATCAGAAAACACAAAAGAATGATCATTTTCAGGAGTTTACATAAGGGGTTAGCAATTTTAAAGAAATCCTTTATAAATCGCCTATAGAACTCGGCATGCCAAAGGAAACTTCTTACTTCCTTGACTGAAGTGGGTGGTGGAAACTTCTCAATCACATCAACCTTAGCATGGTCAACCTCAATACCCTTACTGGACACTTGATGCCCCAACACTATACCTTCTTGTACCATAAAATGGCATTTCTCCCAGTTCACACTAAATTTGTCTCCACATACCTTTTCAACACTCTTCTTAAATTGTGAAGATAGACTTTGAATGAATCCCCCACCACAGATAAATCGTCCATAAAGACTTCCATAATATCTTCAACCATATCAGTGAAAATGGCTAACATACACCTCTGAAAGGTGGTCGGTGCATTGCATAGGCCAAACAACATTCTCCGAAAGGCAAAGATGTCGTACGGACAAGTGAATGATGTCTTCTATCTATCCTCAGGGGCTATGGAAATCTGATTGTACCCCGAATACCCATCCAAAAAGTAGAAGTGAGACCTCTCTGCCAATCTATCCAATATTTGGTCAATGAATGGTAAAGGAAAATGGTCTTTCTGGGTGGCTCTGTTCAGTTTTCTATAATCCTTAAAAATTCGCCAACCCGTAACTGTACGAGTCGAGATCAACTCATTATTCTCATTGGGCACTACAGTCATTCCACCCTTCTTGGGCACACACTGAACTGGGCTGACCCAGTTACTGTCAGAGATTGGGAAGATGATTCCCGCATCTAACCACTTGATCACTTCTTTCTTCACCATTTCTTTCATGTTAGGGTTCAACCTTCTTTGATGTTCTCTGGAAGGTTTGTGCCCATCTTCCAGTAGAATCTTATGCATACAAAATGTCGGGCTGATCCCCTTAATATCTGCAATGGTCCAGCTAATTGCAGTCTTGTATTCCATTAACACCTGCAAAAGTTGTTCTGCCTGCATATCTAACAAACTGGATGAGATAATAACATGTAAAGTGGATTTAGGTCGTAAGAAAAGCATACCCGAGGTGAGACGATAACGGTTTTAGCTCCAACTGTGGTCGCTCTTCAATTGATGACTTAGCTGGAGGTGTTTTTCTTTCTTCTAAGTATAAAGGCTCGAATTCGAGTTCTCTTTTTCAATACCCTCGCCCTTCAAGGGCCAAAACCCACTATGCCAAGTCTTCACCATCTATTTCTTTGAAGTTCATAAGGCATGCTGCTAGAGGGTATTTTGCGTTTAGAGTCTCATCTTCCTCCTCTAAGATCACATCCACGGCCTCTATCAGAGAGCAATTAGCGAACTTACTGCGCCGCCACAGAGATATCTGCACATTAAACGTTATCTCATCATCCTTCAGTCTCATCTTTAGTTCCCTAGTTTTAAAATCAATTAGAGCTTCCTAGTGGCTAAGAATGGCTTTCCGAAAATTATGGGAATCTTCTCGTCAACCCGGCAGTCTAGAATGAAAAAATCTGCTGGGAAAAAAAACTTCCCCACCTGTACTAATACATCATCAAGGATACCATAGGGTCTCTTCGCTGTCCAATTGGCAGCTGTAATAACATGGACGTGGGTCTAGCTCTTCCAATGCTTAACCTTTTATAGATAGCCAAGGGAATCAAGTTGATGCTTGCCCCCAAATCATAAAGTGAATTAGCAAACGCATAGTTGCCTATTATGCATGGGATTGTGAAACTCCCTGGATCAGATAATTTCTCAGCTATGGGTCTTGTCACAACTACACTACATGTCTGAGTCAGTGTAACCGTGGCCAAGTCTTGAAAGTTGAACTTACGAGACATCAAGTCCTTCATCACTTTTGCATAACCAGACATTTCCTTTAAGGCGTCAATCAATGGAATGTTCGCCTGAATTTATTTCAACATCTCCAAGAATTTCTTATATTGCTCATCTTTTTTATATTTGGCCAATCTCTGGGGGAAGGATGTTGTAGGCTTCTTCTTTCATATGATTTGATTTTGAACTTGCTCTGGCACTGTTTCTACTGCCTTCTCTTGCTCTGACTCAGTTTCCTTCACGACCTCTTTTTCTTTGCTTGTTTCAGCTGGTGCATGTTGTAGCGTCACTTCTGTTACCTCGTTGAGTCATCTATATTGATGGGTACTGGCACAAGTGTTTCAGTAGGCCGGCTTTCGTGATCCATCTCTTGCTCTAGATCTAGGTCTCTACCATTTCGTAGATTCACTGCCATAAGTTGTTTCGGGCCCTGTTCTTTTGGATTGAGTTGTGTATCTGCAGGTAACGTCCCTTGGGGATGATTGTTTAGGGCCATAGAAATTTGTCCTAATTGAATCTCAATACCCTTTATCACTGCTCCATGCGAGTCTACCCTCTGTTGCATTTTTCCCGTGGACCCAATCAATTGTTGCAACATTCTGTTGTTGTTGTCCAGCATTCCCTCAAGTCTAGTAAACCCATCATCTGGTCTCATAATTTAATGGATGTAATCATGTTGCCTTTGGTAAGGCGCAACTTAACCCAGTGGTCGCATAGCTCCAGGATTGTTGTTGTTATTGTATTGCTTCTGCGCTAGTCTATATTTTTTTTATTCTGTTGGCCCCAGTTCTAACCACCTTGCCTCTGTCCCCCATAGTTAGCTACATAATTCATATCTTCCTGATATTTCTGGTTGTCACCTTCCGCGCTCCACGAGCAAACATATGGTTGGTTAATGCATAGTGTACATAATCCCCCATTAGTTGTGTCAACTATATGAACCTGCTGTTTCTGGCCTGATTCATCGATCTTTTTGGTAAGGATACTCATATGTGTCATTAGAGTGGAGACATTCTCAGCTATGGAGTTGTTTGAGTCCAAAGCCACCGAGTGAACTACCGGAGTGATCGTAGAGACTCTTTTCATCCATCCTGAGTTTTGGTCCATCTTATCAAGTAGGATCTTGCATTCTGGGAATGTTTTACTTAGAAATGCTCCACCTGCTGAAGCATCAACATTGGCCTTTAAGTTGTCATTCAGTCCCATGTTGCCCCAACATCTTATCTGGAATACCATGATGTGGACACTTAACCAGCATGCCTTTGAACTACCCCACGTTTCTTGTAATGACTCTATTGGTCACTGCCTGTAACTCAATATATCATTAATTTATTGGGCAGTTTTATTTGGTGGGTAGAATTTGTTCAAAAATTGCTTGACTAATTCCTCTCAAGTAGTGATGGAATTTATGGGGAGTGAATTAAGCCAAGTTTGATCTTCTACTGTCACCTAGAATGGGAAAAACAAAGATTTATTGTGTCCGGTGTCACGTTTGATTGCCTTTGGGTTAAACATATCGACAAGAAATTCTTCAGATGCTGTTGAGGATCTTCAATGTGTGACCCTAAGAACAGTACTTTGTTCTGCAACAAATGCAACATGTTGTTTGTGATTTGAAATGATTCTGCTTGTCTCTGAGGGACTTCAATTGCGGTTGCCAGATTGTCGACGGTGGGTTATGCCCAATCATATAATGTTGTTTATGGTACAAGAGGCACCACATCCTGATTGTTTGGTTCATTCTCATTGTTTCTATTATTGATTGGATTTTCTATTTTGTCAGCCATGTCTGGTTCGATTTGTTCTGTCAAGTTTCGTTATTGTTTGCTTTTCTCGTTTGCACGATTTAGTTCCTTGAAAAATTTCGCAGGATCTCATAACGCTTCGAGCAATTCACCAGTTCTTGAGGAGTTCCTAGGCATGCACCTGTAACACCCAAGACTAGAAATGTTAAAATTTCAATGTATTTGATTTAGAATGAAGAAATTGAATACACTAAGAATTCTAGCACTTCTTTTAGCTGCAAATAATAACACCGTTAATTCCCGGCAATGGCGCCAAAATTTGATCACGCCCAACTATGCCTTATAAAAGGACTTAGTGGTCGTTGCAAATATATTCCGGCTAATAAGTCCGGTGTCGAATCCTACAGGGAATTAACCTATCAAACACAGCTACTAGACTCGCACAAATTCACGCAATCAATCTTCAGAAATATTTAAGTAACAATTTGAATTTTTAACTAAATATTACGTAATAAAAATACAGTAATTAATAACTAACAATGAACGGGTTGTAAACAAGAATTGGAATGATCTAAGGTTGTGATTTCTCCTATTATCGGAATCTTTTCCTCTACGTTTTCTACAAATTTGCCTAAGTTTTCTCTATCGACCATGAGCACTCTAACTGTCATAACTCTCTCCGAGTAATTACCACAATTTACTAGACATGTTCTCCCGAATTACGCTAGATGGCATTAAGTATAGCTCACTCAGATCGTACCAAGGTTTCGTTATCCCTAATCTCGCCTTTAAACCTCCGTATTGATCCTTAATATACGTTTAGGAGTGATGTTGTTCAACAACTACTTAAATATGCACTCTCTCCTGAGTAATACATACTAAATAGGCATAGCTAATTGAGGGCCCTTCAATCAACCACAAGAATAATATAGTTGAACAAATAGAGAAAATAATACGATAAATTTATATTACGTAACAAGAAAATCATCATTCAATAGGTTGCATCAAAACTTAGACATGAATTTAGCTACTCATGATCAAAGTAACAATATCCAAAGTATGTTGCATAATTAAAGTACAAGATAAAGATAGAGCGATGTAGAAACTGTTGACTCTACTCCCGACGGTTGTTCTATGAGCTATCCTTGCCTCTGGTTGCAAAAGTCCTACAAAGTGGCGTCTTTAGGTCTATTTATATGTGTAGGGAAAGACCTAAACGTGTAGGTCAAGTCCTAGTCAAACCCGAAAACTAATTAAGTCTTTAAAACTCGGACTGGACCTGGACCTGGCCCCAGGCCTGGCGTCACCAGCCTAACGCCTGGTGAACCTGGCTCCAGGCCTCGCGTCGCCAGCCTAACGCCTGGTTCTGCTTGGCCTTTGCCTTGCATCGCCAGCCTAACGCCAGCTTCAAGCCTGGCCTTTGCCTCGCAACGCTAGCCTAACGCCAGCTTCAAGCCTGGCGTTGCCAGTTTCAAGCCTGGCGTTGCCAGGTTCTCTCATTCACTGCTCCTGTGCACGCTTTCGACTTGTAACTCTCCTTTTTTTTTCTACTTTCATCTTCAATTCACCTACACATAAAACAGACTCCATTACGCAAATAAAATGTAATTTATCATTAAAGAATATAAAATACAAGGCAAATAATATGCTAAATCATAAATTATATCCACACATCACTGCCAAAAACCAAATCATCCGAATGAAAAATAAAATTGAAATAGTTTAAGGATGAAAAGGCTAAGTTCTTCAATCGGCTATTTGTCTATTCTTTGTCTATAGAAATTTAGCCACCTATAGTTTGTGGTGCCTCGTTAAAGTAGATATGCGGATAGGGGCTATGCAGTTATGCTATTGAGGGCTCTATAATTTATATATATTAGTATAATATATAATGCCCTTCTCAAGCTGTTTCCTATAGGGAGTATTTAAATTCAATAAATGTGTGATTCCTACTCTATGCTTAGTACCCCTCTTTTTATAAAAGCTTATTAAGTATAGTCTCAGAGTCGGATCCAGGATTTGAAATTTATTGGTTCGGTTTAATCCTTTTAAGTTACTAAATTTTAAATTAATAATTTGTATATATTCATTGGACTTTTTAAGACAAATACATGGATAGGACCAAAGTGATTAGGTTCGATCGAACTCAAACTCGCTGGGTTTGGAGGGGTAACCTTTTTAAGTTACTAAATTTTAAATTAATAATTTGTATATATTCATTGGACTTTTTAAGACAAATACATGGATAGGACCAAAGTGACTAGGTTCGATCGAACTCAAACTCGCTGGGTTTGGAGGGGTAACCTTTTTAAGTTACTGAATTATAAATTAATAAGTTATATATATTCAATGAATTTTTAAAGACAAATACATTGATTTGATCAAAATAACTGAATTCGATCGAATCCATACTCGATCGCTCCGCACCTGAGTATAGTGATGTTGTTATGAATGAAGATACCAAGAGGCCATGGTGGAGGACATATTTGGGAACTCTGCAAATTATATATGTGACCCAGGGTAATATACTTTGGGCCAAAAGTATTTTTTTTTCAAAGTTAAGGTGTTATTTTAAACTTTTAAAAAGAATTTATTTTTTTTTAGTAGAAACAGAAGTAGAAAAAAAAAAAAAAATTTAAAAGTACTTTTGAGAAAAATACACTTAAAAATATTTTTTAAAAGTTTGGCCAAACTCTAAATGCTACTCAAAAGTGAATTTCAAATTAATTAGTCCAACTAACTGCTTCCTACCAAAAATACTTTTTTGAAAAGCACTTTTAAAAAAAAATACTTTTCTAAATAAGCTGATTTTAGAAATTTGGCCAAACACCCTATAAATTACATGTAAAAAGGAATATGACACATATAGCGAATATACAACACAAATTTATTTTATATGTATAAATAATACTTTTTGTAAAAGAATGTATTTGTACATTGCACCGGTAGAGCTTGACATAATACAAACTAATTTTTAATTTAGGATAGCTTGAAGGTCCAAAACAGCCAATTACGCCTTTTTAAAAAAAAAAATTGAGGAAAGTAAAATCACGAAGTCTAAAATACACGTGGAGGATCTATGATTAAATTAATGCAAGAATTAAATTTATTAATTAAGAATATACGTCATACATTTTAAGCCACCGGCCATCCTTTTGCTAATAATTTATACTGTAAAATATATTTTATTTATGTTTTCTAGCTTCTTACTAATTAACACAAGGGGGTGGCTACTATAAATAGATATTCATGGACCATTTTGAGACTACAATTTTTGAAATATTTCCATATTCATTGCACTTTTTAAGCCACCGGATTAAATAATAAACTTCTTTTATTTTATCCATTTAGCTGTTTCTTTTTTTTAATAAAGAAATAAAAAGTAAAAAGGTACGGCGCACATTTTTTCAGAATTTATGGCTAATTAATTTAAAAGTAAAAGAGGATAAAGACATTTATGTAAACAAATTAATCTACAAAATGAGTATGTTCGTGGCATGGCAATCACGTGTTCGCGACATTAAGTTAACGTTTGAACATAGATTTAATTGAAATATAAAAAAGAAATTTTAAAGTTGTGTCGAAAAATAATTTTTTTCAAGTTAAAATTGTGTTTGGACATGCATTTTATTTGAAGAAAAGTTGAAGTTTTGTGAGTGAAAAAGAAATACAACAGTTTTTGGGAACTTGAAAATTTTAAATTTTTTTTTTAATACATGATCAAATTTCATAAACAAACAATATTTTCAAATGTTTTTTAGAAAAATAAAACCAAAATCTACTGCCAAACGGGAGCTAAAATACATGGAACTGGATGTTGTACATCAGATTATTAAAATGTCATTATATTGATGACAAAAAGGCGATAGTATAGTTTTTTTGTTAATTACTTAGTTTGTCTAGTTTAAATTGTTATTTACTTATTTTGCTCTCATTTTATTGCTTTAGTCAATATTTTCCTTTTTTAATATTGTATGCGATTGGTATAACCATTGGCAAATGCTGAATAGTATTTCTCATTTCATCAAATAGTCAGTTATATTCTCCTTCTCATAATATATTTTTTCATCGTATTTAATATTTATCCCATCATACAAAATTATTCGCCTACATAGAAAACTGGCTAAAAGCATTAAAAAATTGGCTTTAGGATACAAATCCAATTACCTTGTAAAACATTCTCACGTGTATCTATATATAAATAAAATATTTCTTTTTACTTATTCCCCTCCTTTCACTAAAGAACATACTGAAAAATATATTTTTTTCCTTTAAACAAATCCATTTTTCATGTTATGAATGGACGACATTATTTATGAATTAGCCGCAAAATAAAAGGCTTAGAAAAAGGGTTAACCCACCAAAAATGTCTCATTACTAAGACGCACGCTTCCCTTTTAAAGCATAGTTTTAAGATTAAAGTATTGGCTAGTGTTCCCTCTAATGTATGCCAATTATATATATAGTGCACGTAACTATGTTGGTTTCCAACTCTATATTTTATACTTTATACTACCCCACCATTGTGCATAATCAATCACATTTCTTTTTGTTCTCGCTCGGTGTTCGGTACTCATATTGAAGCACGAGTATATCCAAATTCGCGCCGTATATGGCCCCATTCGGAGGGAAGCACTTCCTACCAATGATCTCGAATCTGAGACATCTGATTAAGAAAAGAGCAGTTGCATCCGCTACACCACATCCTTTGATGGGTAATAATCAATCATATTTTGAATGGATTAATTCTAATTTAGGGCTCGTTTAGTACGAGGGATAAAAAATAATTAATTTTGAGACTAAATTTAAGAAGAGTTTATCTCATGTTTGATTGATAGAAAATTACGATATAATTAATTCCGAGATTGTAGTATATTTTATCCCCATATAAATATTAAATAATTAATCTCGAAATAACTAATCCCAAGATAATTAATTCTGGAATAACTTCATCTCAACCGAACGGCCCCTTACTGTTTTACTAATAGCGTGTTGTTTTAGCGCCAGCTAGGGCCCCTATAATATAGCTAGGTTGTTGACTTAGTTGATAATTTTGATTTGATTGTTCAATGTACCAATCCCTTTTCTTCTATCAGAATTCACACTAGTGAAGAACAAAGTGACAATAGTAACACTACTTACCCTCGACGAAATTAAAATATATTGTGGATTAAACATAAAATACACAGGGATTTAATTTATGTATTGAAAACGTTCAAAAATATAAACAGCTTGATTACCATGATCTCATCATCTTGATTATATAAAGAGTCCGGAACCAAAATATTATTATTTTGGACACAAAGAACATAAATAAGTATATAAAAAAAGAGAACATATAAAACTGGACACTATACTTTAACGGTAACTTTTGCCGTTAAGGTATAGCATCCAGTTTTTGGGCGCTATACCTCTGACAAAAAGTAAATGCAGGTATATCGCATTTATACCCTACGTTATACAATAAAAACACTCCACTGGTTGAAGGGTAGTTGTGAAGATGATTTTGTCCTTGAGATACAAGGTTCAAACCCCTACACCAACATTTTTATATTTTCCTATTTATTTTTCATTTTTTGTTTCTTTTCATTATTTGGTTTAAGTATTTAGATATAATTACTTTAATAGAGAATTCATTTATATATATATATATATAGCTTAATATTTTGAATAATCAAATAAATTTTTTATCGTGCCACTTGACTTGACTAATCAAATAGTCTAATTATTTTGAATAATCAAATATTTTTTTTTATTTCACTAATAAACTTACCTATATTAGAAATTTATTTTATATTTTTAACATTTTATTTTAATCATAGAAAAATATTTTCTTATTATTGAGCACATTATATCTAAATACTGTTGTAATATTTTACTATCCTTTTATTTCTTTATGTACTATTTTTAAAAAAATATTTATGAAAAAAAAACTCATCTCAAATTCAAATAATTCTTATAATTTTAATTTCTAAATTAGACCGCATTTTCAAAAAATTACTCTATGCATTTTTTTCACCTTTAAGATATGAATTAAGTTTCTAATTTTTATTAGTAAAATTACATATAATTTGAAATTTATTTTGTATTTTAAATTTTATTACTATTTTTATTATTTTTATTTTGAATAATTCTTTTAAAAAATATATCTTTATGTTTGAATTCCCCTATAATTACGTATTGTTAATGTTTAAAGGCTTATTAAATGATAATTACCAATAAGTATGATTAACTCTAGATTCAAAATATAATTTTTTTTTTTTTGGATTGTATTTCTTATGAAAATTTTAACTATAAAATAAAACTTATAATTCTAATTTGAAAATAAAAGGAAAAGAAATAATTTTATTTTACGTATAACACAAAATAACAACTATTAAAAATTGGTTATTTTTTAGAGAAATAATAAATGGCTTCTCTATTAAAGTAATTATATCTAAACACTTAAACCAAAAAATGAAAAGAAATAGGAAAATATAAAAATGTTGGTGTAGGGGTTTGAATCTTGTACCTCAAGGACAAAGACATCTTCACAACTACTTTTCAACCAATGGGTTGTCCAGTATTTTAATGTTTTTATTGTATAACGTAAGGAATAAATCTGCTATACCTGCATTTGCTTTTTGTCAGAGGTATAGCGCCCAGTTTTTGGGCGTTATATATAGACGTGTTCTCTTTTTTTTTCACTTATTTATGTTCTTTGTGTCTAAAACAATAATATTTTGGTTCCGCACTCACTATATAAATATACACACAGTAAAATAATTTTGATAGGTTGAGGGTCTATGGGAAATAGCCTTTCTATCTTGTGTAAGAGTACGGATCGGAGGCGGACCCAGAATTTTTACGCAATATGGTACATTATTCTGCTCAACCACTGCCCCTTAAAGACTTTTAATGTCCAGAGTGCCAACTGTTTTAAATTAACCATTTTCAAGATATATATGTTTAAATATACAGAATTTCAACCGAGGTTTACGGGGTCCGGTGATCCCTCACCCATACATATGGGTCTACCTATGGATAAGGTATGCGTACATTTCACTCCCGGACACCTCTATCTTGTGTAGCCTGTAGGGGTAAGGTTTGGTGCATCCCACCTATCAGACGCTACTTATAGGATTATACTAGTTATGTATTACTGTACATACACATTTAAATAATCTTGATAGGTCACTCATATTTCCACGTGTTGACACATAGGCTTCGGATAACATTCTGATTGTCGATAATCTTAATAGAGACGTATATATAGCTGGATCTCTCCATATGGTAAAATTCCTATTTTCATTAAGAAGTGACCTTATGGGAGATAAAGAGAGATGGAAACGACAAATATGGAGAAATGATCATACAATTTAATATTATATCATAAGAGACAAAGGTTATTGATTCAAGACTTATTGTATGTAAAACCCCCTCCCTCCCTCCCCCAGCCCACACACAACTTTTTTTTGAAAAAGCAGCAGGCTTGAACCTGCATATTGATCATATGTCAAATAAATAAAGTGTAACATTTTATCATCACCTGAGGACGCGTATAGTCAATTAAAATTGAAGTGTAAAATTTCTATCAGCTCAAACTTTTAATTATGTGATCATAATTTAATTCCATTACTAAAAAAAAAAAAATGGCGATGAATGAAGAAAGATTTGAAGGTAATGGAGACGTAACCACAATTTCACCATTAAAGATTTATGGAGGGGTGTCCCGAAGGGACGGCCCGGTTGGGTTCGGAGGCCGTTGTCCACATGGGCGACGCAGGTTAGAACAATCTCAATGCCCTTTGAGTCTGAGTCTTTCGCACGGTGCTTGCCTAGCGCGATTTATATGTTATGTGTGGTTTGCAGGCTACTACACAGTGAAGAGTTTACCCAGCGCGCGCAGAGTGCTCACCCGAAGGGCAGAGGGTGTGACAGAAGTTGTGGTAGAGGCTGTAGCGGCTGCGGATTTTCTGAGATTCCAAAAAAAAAAATTATATTTTTACCAGATGTTTGAAATTCGAGTCCTAAGAAATGGAATTGCGTTTAGGTGTACCTCTGAAGTTGAACTTTCCAATTCGAATCCAATTAATCGAGTTCCAAAATAAATATGGTACAGTATACGAAAAACCAAAAAAAATAAATTACAGTGACTTATGATGGCGACGGATCGAATTGAACAGCAAATTAATGGTAACCTAAATATATATATATGACCAAGAAAAATAGGATGAATAGGTCTAGATTCATTGGCACCATTTAGAAATCAAATCCATGCTGTAAAAAAGACTATGACGTGTCCTTTTGAATTCATTCCCTCTTTTTCTATTTTCTTCTTTAATCAAGTTACATTTGCACTATATACTAATTGGAAAATTCCTTATTAATGAATTGTCAATTCTCTAATAGGAGCATGTCATTGATCTGGTTTTGGACCTAGCCTTTTTTTATTGCTTTTTGTTTAAAAACAAAATAAGCTAGCATAGAGGGCGTGATAGTCCAATTTGATATAGTTTTGTGATCCATCGAACGAAATGGTTCCCCAGAATCGGACCAGAAGAGAGAAAGAATTCTTTTTCAAAGGTTGTCGGTGGGCTCCGGTGTCTGATATCTGTATTAAAGCCCGATTAAATTCGAAGTCGTACAAGAAAATTACACAGTAAAGGATAAAACTCCCCCTAACAAAAGTGACTTTATATATGAGGCTTGAGCCTAAGACCTCATATATTAAGAATAAAAGAGTACTTATTACTTCATCACAATCCTTGTTGGTTCGACAGAGGTTTGAGTTTGTCAATTTTAAGTAATTGTGATGCTACAAATTTTAAGTAATTGCCAAAAGAGTATGCATATAATTTGTCACCTATCTACCAATTAACAAGGTGATTTACATCAATTGGTTAAACACTTATTCATGTTAATAGATTAATATTATATTAATAAGATATGATCATCATTTAAAGATTATTATTATAAAATCAAAGAACGATGAAAATCAGAAGAAGAAAATTAAGTCTGTCAAGTATGAAAGGAACAAGCTAGCACTAATAGAAGGGAAAGTAATTTTTGCCAAATATCCCAAATAAATTATTGAACGTTAGTGCTTATGCCGTTTTTATATATTTTATCAAATACTTTCAGCTGCTGCTTGTATCACCTTATATTCTTTATAAAAGAAATCGTTGAGTGTACTAAATTTTCACTATGTGCTAATATGATATTTTACATTATATTACTTTAAAAGATTATTTTCATATCTTAGAACTTATGACCTCTTTTGTCATATAGTAATAACATTTACAGTTACGCCAATATTTTTCTTTATTTAGAGATACTATTCGTAACATCAATGTTTATAGCTTAGTAATATCAGCAAAAATCTTTTACACAATATATATGAGTTTGATTTCTATTGTCCTTTCTTTCTTGGGAAAATGATATTGTATAACTGCTCTCAAAATAATAATCGAAAATGTATATTTTTTATAACTTTTATATATATATATGTATATTCAATTTTGTATGTTATATACAAAATATATACAAATTTTATATATTTTTGCGGCTACCGAACGTAAATAGTTTTTGTCAGGGCTAAAAGTGATATTTTCCCTTCCTTCTTCCTTCTTTCCTTTTCGCTTCGTAAAAATAGCACGGGCTAGCCAGTTTTCGGACTGGTCATCCAAAATAGTCAGTGTTTGCAAAGTCATTAAAAAATAGCCACTATTTTGCTGTAACACGGAAAGTTCCAGCATAATATACTGAAAATCGATGCACCTATGTATGAACTTCCAGCATATTATGCTGGAACTCCAATACGCGGAAAGTTCCAGCATAATATACTGGAGATTGGAGCACCTGTGTATGAACTTCCAGTATATTATGCTGAAGTATTTTTGCTTCCAAACGCACACGCAAGTATACATGGTCGTACAAGTAATATAATGATAAGTTAAGTGTCGAACACACAGAGACTTGTACAAACTACTCACTAAATCACTAAAATTGTTATTCAATCCAGCTAAAATCAAAGTCCAATAATGTGATTATATTATACTACGATTCTAAGTGATAACTAAATTATCAAGTAACGAGTTGATTGTTGTGTATTCAATAAAGACAAATATTCCAGGGTTGTGATTGCTTCACCATTCGTGTTGTGTTCTAATTAACTCTCCCTTTCATGTAATTCACTCATGGTTGCTAATTAATCGATAATTGCTCTCATAGCCTTCTCCCGAAGTACTACTCGCTTATTCTCAATGGATTAACGCCTATATTCCTATGAAATTGATATATTAGAACGCATTAAGATTACGATATTTAACTAAGCACGGTGACTAGGTATATTCTTATCCTAACCACAAATCCTCTCCCCTGAAGGGTTAAGATCGCGCTCTCTTCAATTCTTCTCTAATCTATACACGACTTTCCCAAGCATAGCATAGATAGTAAATAGAACCTAACTGTTGGCCCGGCAATTAAGCAATTGAACACGAAATTGAAGAAACAACCATATATTGGTGAATATAATCAAGGTCAATCTAATGCCAAACAACAATATTCATGGCTAAATCACAACCCTAGAACAATAGGTGTTTAGCCACTCATGATGTAATCAAACAATTGCATAAGTGTTGTATAAATTGAAAATACTAGAATAAGATGAAGAAAACTGAGAATTCTCCGCTTCCTAATGATCCCGTGTGTTTTTTTCCTCCAAAGTGGCGTCGATCTCATCCAAAAATAGGTTTAGTCTTACTTTTATATGTGTTGGGTAGGTCTAGGGCCGAATAAACCATGTTCTGGGAAAAATAGGTCAATTTCCCGCCACCGGTGCCCTGGACAGCGATGGGCGCCCACCAAGGCGCTGCTCCTATTTTAACTACTGCCCACAGCGCCACAGGTGGCGCCAGGCGCTGCCTGTGGCGCCTAAAATCGCACTTTTGCCGGTTTATCCGTTTTGGCTCTAATTTTTCCTATACATAAAAACACTTAAAATTAATATAAATTATCATGTTTAACATCCACAAATTCACGAAATAAAAGTAAAACATGAGGCGATATACACACAAATATATATACTTTAAGCTAAACATCAACACCCC
Organism: Nicotiana knightiana; assembly: GCA_005239525.1. NCBI lineage: Eukaryota > Viridiplantae > Streptophyta > Magnoliopsida > Solanales > Solanaceae > Nicotiana > Nicotiana knightiana. The sequence continues at coordinate 24,091 of ML380019.1, read as the reverse complement.
ACTTAGACTTTTGCTCGTCCTCGAGCAATGAGACAATCTACTACCCTTCAACACGTACAAAGTTCATTGTCAAGGAGCATTTTACTTTTAAATCACACATTTTACCTCTTTGACTATGATCGATACCGGCAATCAAGTATGAACATATAAAAATTCGCATTCTTCCCCTTTTAAACATGTCCAAGTATAACAATTAAATCAATCCTACCAACAACCAAATTGCAACCACCCAGCCTCAAGAGTCAACTTGTAACCATTAATCCCTCTCAATTCACGCACTTACCCAACAAGAAAGTTTACAACATTACCAATCGTTCATGAGATCATATGCCCTCACCAACAAACAAAAGAGTGAATATAGACTAGTCCACACATTCAAATATGCTTTTGAACATAATTTAAGGATATCACACAATTGAACCAAATTCACTCACTCTCACAAAGAATTCATATGCATACTGTGATCGTACCATAAGCTTGCCCGTAGTGTAGATTTCTACTAATTTAAGCTAGCTAAATCTAGGATCAATTAGGACTTTTAAGGTTGTAATGTAGGCTAAGGGACGGGTAGGATATATTTAGGAATAGTGACTAACCCTCCTAAGCACTTTAATACACTACATTCACAATTTAAACACATATTTTTCTCAACGAATTCACTTGCCACAACCCATATACAACATAGCCCTTTTTAAATTAAGCACTTCTATACTTCCACTAGCACAAATTAATAGGAAGTGGAGGTGTGTATCTTTTTCTACATATTTTCACTATAATTTTTCTTTTCTTTCTTTTACAACAATATTTTTTTCTACACACACTCCATACATGAAAGTTCATTGGCTAGTGGCTTTTAATTTCAATTTTAGTGCACCAACGGGCCTTTCCTGGCTCCACTCAAAAACTATTCCCCAATATCTCACCTTACTTCTTTTAGCGACTAAGTGCCTTAGGAGGTAAAGGTGCAAAAATCTCAAATTAAGAACAAAATAGGGGTACGACTTGTAATGTGGGTGCCAAGGAAAAGGTCTATAGGCTCAAAGGGTCTAGCGACGGAAAATTTTATTTTTATGCGACAAGCACATCCATGATCAAGCAAGAAAATGCTTACATCATCTCCTAGACTAGCATAACCTACAAGTTCGCCTCACACACACATTGCACATGAGTCAATCACGACGGTTTTGTTCAACTCTCAAGTCAAGCAAGCACACACAATTGAGAAAATTAAGAAATATTACACTCTGTGGCATACAAGTCAAACAACTGAGCTAAGGCGTCACAAAATAGGATATTTATCTTTACTTAGGCTTCACATGGCAAACCAAATACAAGGAAAACAGAATGTATGTCATAACCTAATATGCCAGCACCAACCATGTCAATGGGTATCTCAAATTTACCCAGTTTCTTCTAAACTACTCTTAAGAAAAAAATTTAAAGTACCCGGTTCGAGCTACACCCTTGGAAAAGAGCCGGTGCCCAAAGAAAAACCAAGGTATACTACCTAACTATCCTAAAAAAAATTCTTTTTTGTGTTTTTTTAATCGGACTTTATCCCTCAAGAAAATTATCCAACAGATCCATCATTGGGAAAAGTCCGAGGTTTTTCTATTTTTTTTCATTTGCGTTTCTTAACTAATAATAATAATAAAATTTAATAATTTTATACAATTACACTTCATAAAGTAGTTTCTCCACCCCACACTTATATTATGCATAGTCCTCGATGCATGATCACAGAGAAAATTTTTAAAATAAGGGTGAGAAATACTCCCTGACACCCTCTCGTGCTTAGCTCGGACATGATCCTCAATCTTTCGATTCGGAACGACCCCACACTTAAGCTCAAACATGCTCCTCAGCTTCAACTTTGGGTACTCAGACTTCCCCTACTCTGCAAAATAAAAACAACACAAAACTCGACACCTAAAAAAAATTTAAAAACATAATAAATAGATAAAATATATACAGGTTGGGTTGCCTCCCAAGAAGCGCCTTATTTATAGTCGTGGCACGACTTTGCTACTCTGCTCAGGCTGCTCGCTTTCTCTTTTTCTTTCTCCCATGAAGCCTAGCCTTTTTGCACGCTCTTAGAAGGTCTCCTCTTTTATCTCAGGCTCTTTTCTCAATCATCTTTACACCCCCATCTTGCAACACCACCTCCTCTAAATCACTTCCATTCACATAAGGACTCTGCTCTATCCCCTTCAATTCGACCACAGTAATCATGCACAAGTCCTCGTAATGCTTAGGGAGCTTAAGTGTCTTGTACATATTAAAAGTGACCTCCTCATCGTCAACTCTCATTTTTAACTCCCCGGCCCTCACATCAATAATTGCTCCACCAGTAGCTAAGAATGGTCGCCCCAAAATAATGGGCACTTCCTCATCCACCTCGTAATCAAGCACAAGAAAATCAGCGGGAAGAATAAACTTTCCCACTCGAACTAACACATCCTCAATAATTCCTTCTAGCATAACTAGAGACCTATCTGTTAACTGTAAAGTGATTGTAGTAGGTCTAAGCACCCCCAATCCGAATTGCTTGAACAAAGAAGATGGCATCAAATTTATACTAGCCCTTAAATCACACAGGGCTCTCCCAACTTCTTGTTTTCCAAGAGACAAAGGAACTGTGAAACTCCCAGGATCCTTCAACTTAGGAGGAAGCTTATTTTGAACTCTGGCACTGAATTCTTCAGTAAGTGCAATTGTTTCGTACTCTGCATGTCTTCGTTTGTTCGCCACAATATCTCTGAGATACCTCGCATACTTAGGCACTTCCTGCAAAATTTCCACCAAAGGAAAATTCACACTCACTTGGCTCAAAATATCTAAGAATTTTTTGTACTTAGCATCATCTGTTGCTTTTGCAGTCTTTGTGGAAACAGAGGTGGCGGCCTTGTCTCAATTACTGGCTCGGGTCCTTTATTATCTTTCTCATTCCCCTCAACTGGCTTGGGAACTAATTCTCCTTCAAGACTAGACGTATACTTCTTTTTCTTTGAAATTCTTCTAATGCTCTCCCATTTCTCAAGGTAACCGCATTGACTTGAGCCTTAGGATTGGGCTCAGTATCACTAGGAAGAGCCCCAACTGGTCGAATATTTTGGGCGCTGGCAATTTGCCCCATTTGGCGTTCCAAATTTCTCATTGCTACGGCTTGGGCTTGTTAATCTGCCTCTAATTTTTGATTGAAGGCTTGCTGGTCACCCATCATTTTCTTCATCATCTCCTCAAGGCTAACTTGATGTTAAGTCTGAGGTGGTTTGTATTGCTGTTGAGGTGCGTGAGGCCGGTATTGATTCTAAGTGCCTTGATTTCCATCCCAAGAGAAGTTTGGGTGATTCCTCCAGTTGGGATTATAAATGTCCCCATACTGATTTGTCTGGCCTCTATTTGCATTACCCACAAAATATACAAACTCTGGATTTGCCGGGCATAGATTGCTCATGTGACCTTCTCCACAGACTTCACAAAAATATTTGAACTTGTTGCACTGGCTGGGCTTATTGCTTGTTAATAACCAAGGTCATCTGATTGACTTGGTTGGTCAACGTAGAGATCTGTGCTGACAAGGCTGAGACAACATCTAATTCATCAACCCTCGGTGATTTCTGTACCATATTTCTACTCATCTCTCCTTGCCAATCCGGATTGCTTTTGGAGAATTTGTTCAATAATGAAAATATTTCGTCATAGTTCTTCTCCAATACTTGACCTCCAGCTACAGCATCTACCACAATCTTTGTTTGGAGATGGATCCCCTCTATGAAAGTGTGAACTAACACTTCGTTCGTCTGATCATGATGAGGACAGTCTCTGAGTAGCCCCTTGAACCTTTCTCATGCTGAATATAAAGATTCTCCTGCTTTCTGTTTAAAGGCAACTATCTCACTTCTGATCTTTGTAGTTTTGCCTGAAGGGAAGAACCTTGCCAGAAATTTTCTTGCCAAATCATTCCATGATGTAAATGGAATTAGCTGGTTCTGCGTTTAGCCATCACTTAGCTTCGCCTAACAGAGAGAATGGAAAAAGTGTGAGCCTCACATAATCTGGAGTGACCCCGTTAGTGATATAAGTATCACTAATCTCCAAGAAGTTCAGAATAGGCTGCTGTGGATCCTCGTGTAGAAGGCCCATAAACTGCCCATTTGCATGAACTAGCTGGATCATGCTCTGTTTCAGCTCAAAGTGCCCAGTGATTCTGGGCTTCACGATGTTGGAGGTAACATTAGCAATACTGGCATTGCTACCTCCTGAACAACCATATGTTGCTCCTCTGCCATGTTCACAGGAAATTGAACGAGTGCCTGAATATTGTTTGTATCCCTTGCTTCCCTCAACCTCCTGTGAAATGTTCTCTCAGGTTCAGGGTCAAAGCGTTGAGTTTGTCCTGGCTTCTGACCCTACGCATTCAATCAAAGTTCCTGAGATTAGAGCAAAAATCAAGTAACGTTAGACTAGACAAAATAAACAATTAAAGCAAAAACTAGAAAGTAGTCTATATTCAAGTCCCCAGCAACGGCGCCAAAAACTTGTTGCTCCCAAACGCACACGCAAGTATACGTGGTCGTACAAATAATATAATGATCAGTTGAGTGTCGAACCCACCGAGACTTGTATAAACTACTCACTAAATCACTAAAATTGTTATTCAATCCAGCTAAAATCAAAGTCCAATAATGTGATTATATTATATTATGATTCTAAGTAATAACTAAATTATCAAGGGTTGTGATCGCTTCACCATTCGTATTGTGTTCTAATTAACTCTCCCTTTCATATAATTGACTCTTGGTTGCCAATTAATCGATAATTGCTCTCATAGCCTTCTTCCGAAGTACTACTCATCTATTCTCAATAGATTAACGCCCATATTCCTATGAAATTAATCTATTAGAACGCATTAAGATTACGATATTTAACTAAGCACGGTGACTAGGTATATTCCTATCATAACCAAAAATCCGCTCCCGTGAAGGGTTAAGATCGCGCTCTCTTCAATTCTTCTCTAATCTATACACGACTTTCCCAAGCATAGCATAGGTAGTAAATAGAACCTAACTGCTAGCCAGAAAATTAAGCAATTGAACACAGAATTGAAGAAACAATCATATATTGGTGAATTATAATCAAGGTCAAGCTAATGTCAAACAACAATATTCATGGCTAAATCACAACCCCAGAACAATGGGTGTTTAGTCACTCATGATGTAATCAAACAATTGCATAAGTGTTGCATAAATTGAAAAATACTAGAATAAGATGAAGAAAACTGAGAATTCTCCGTTTTCTAATGATCCCGTGTTTTTTTTCCCCTCCAAAGTGGCGTCAATCTTATCCAAAAATAGGTTTAGTCTTGCTTTTATACGTGTTGGGTAGGTCTAGGACCGAATAAACCATGTCCTGGGCAAAATAGGCCAATTTCCCGCCACTGGCGCCCTGGACAGCGCTAGGCGCCCACCAGGGCGCTGCTCCTATTTTAGCTACTGCCCACAGCGCCACAGATGGCGCCAGGCGCTGCCTGTGGCGCCCAAAATCGCACTTTTGCCGGTTTCGTCCGTTTTGGCTCTAATTTTGCGCGTTTCGCCCCCGATTGCTCCTGAATCATTCCTATACATAAAACACTTAAAATTAATATAAATCATCATGTTTAACATCCCAAATTCATGAAACAAAAGTAAAACATGAGGCGATATACACACAAATATATATATATATATATTTG
>ML380019.1:0-17936 GCA_005239525.1 Nicotiana knightiana | reverse complement strand
TATATATATATATATATATATATATATATATATATATATATATATATATATATATATATATATATATACACACACTTTAAGCTAAACATCAACTATTTCGGATTTTGAACAGTGTTTTTGTTCAGATTTATCCTTACATGAAAAGTGATTAAATTTCGATTACTTTTAAAAATATTGCTATTTTGAATGACCACTTGTAAATCTGACTATTTTTGAATTCACTCTTCCATTTCCATTTCCCTTTCCCAATCCCATTACGTAATGGAGTAGAAAAATAAAAAATAAAAAACTCGAAGCAAAATACATATTGTAATTTTATAATTCAATTATTAAAAGCAGCAAACCAAGCCATCATTTTTTCATTTCTCGATTTTTTCCTTCTTCTTGTCTTTGTAGTGATCTTATTGGTTTCAGACCTCTAAACATAACTCTATAAAGTCAAAGACATCTCATTAATTTCTTTGTGATTGACCGTGCGTGCGTTAACTAGTCAACAAAAGAAGCTTCTAAAGTTAATTAATTCTAATTACTTAGATTAAATAATAGATCAATCTAGGTTGCTTGAGACTAAATAATCATTTTTAAATCCAAAAAACTTTTTATGATACATGCACTTTGCTTTGCTACGCCATCTTTACACACAACTAGCTACTTACTCCAAATTGCAAAAGAGCCAAAAAATAAATAAATAAGAAACGAAAAGAAATCAGTTTAAACTTCTTAGTGGGCGTTTGGACATAAGAGTTATGAAATTACGAAAAATAGTGGAAATTTTTTTTCGTAAAAAATGATATTTAAAAATTAGAGTTGTGACGCACATGAATAAAAATTTGGAATTGTTTTTGAATTTTTGTAAGTGCTTTGAAGTGAAAATTTTGTAAAACAACTTTTTTGAGTTTTTCAGATTTCGAAAAATTCTGAAATTCAACTCTAAGTGAAATTAAAATTTTCATGGCCAAACACTATTTCTGAAAAAAAGAAAAAAAAATCCGGAAAAAAGAAAAAACTTTTTATGGCCAAACGGGCCCTTAGTAAGAGTTTATCATTTTAAAACTTGCCAAAAGAAATATCTATATTATTGATGAGTCAAACACAAAAAGTCAAAGTAAACAAAGAATAAATTAGTCCCTAGCGCAAGAAATCTAATTGTCCATTATAAGCTGCAAAATATATCTAAACTATTGTTAAGAGTCAAATAAAATTGTCTACACCAAAGATGAATTAGACTCTTAATTTGGATTTAGGTTATATACACGGGCACTAACAAAACTTTTTACACAATCGTGTATTTATAGCAAATTGGCTATCATTTATGTTAGGTTACAAATTAACACATATCCTAGGAATTTCCTTCTAATTATTTTATAAAAGTGTTCTGATGATATAAATATATTTTATTTATATTGTCAGTGCATCGAACTTTAATCAATCATCACAGACTGTGGGAAGTACTTACAGCCAGAAGCGGAGCTAGAATTTCGATTTTATGCGTTCTAAATTTTGTAACGCCGATTTCAAATCCTGATAATTGCGTTCTAAATTTTTTTTTAATACAAATATATATGTTGTTTGATAGAAAATTACTGGATTCGATCGAACCCGCATTCCGACTTCTAGCTCCGCTCCCGATTGTAGTTCCAAAACCTAATTGCAATTCAGGCAATTTGTAAATTATAAACAAAGAGAGCAGTGGACTTAACATCAACTACCATTATAGATTCTTCCACGGTTAGCAGAACATCATATCAGAGTTGGTCAAATTTGAAAATTGAAACCATCTTTTCCAAGGAGTCCAAGTTGATTTCAAAGATGGTCTTCTTCTTAAAAGGCTTTTTCTTATAAGAATTAATCTATATAGCCGTTAACCAGACTAAAAATAGTTTACGGATAAATAATAGGAAATTTACCTCTTATATATACCCTATTTCATAAATTAAAATCATTTTAAATATTATTTTCTATAGCTATCGTTTATATTTTATAGCAAAATAAGTATTTGTGACATATACTACCATTGAGGCATGAAATACGCTATTTATGTTTTTCCTCTCCCTAAAACAATTGGATATACCTATTTTTAAGGTGATTGTCGTTACTGTATTCATGACTACATGGCGCGAATACATGTGAATACATGCGCATACAGCTGGACTGCCCTTGATTTTAGGCGTTTTTTACTGTTGTATTCATGAACACATCAGCGCGAATACATGTGAATACATGCGCGTACAACTGGACTACCCTGATTTTAGGCGCTTTTTGTTGATGTATTCATGAATACATGACGCGAATACATGTGAATACATGCGCGTAGAGCTGGACAGCCTGATCTTAGGCGCTTTTTACTGTTGTATTCATGAATACAGCAGCGCGAATACATGTGAATGCAGGCGTGTACAGCTGGCCCTGATTTTATGCGCTTTTTGCTGCTGGTATTCATGAATACATGATGCGAATACATGTGAATACATGTGTATACAGTTGGACTACCCTGAGTTCTAGGCATTTTTTGCTGTTTTATTCATGAATACAGCAATGCGAATACACTAGTGTAACAACTGAACAGTAGCTATAGGAAGTAATTATGTATATGGTAGCTATAGAAAGTTAATAGTCACAAAACAATAGTGATTTATGAAAATTTCTCTAAATAATATATGTATAGTTCATATTATATATGTATATAATCATGTATAGTTTGTGTATAATCTATGTATGCCGACTACCAAAAATAAAAAGTGAATGTGGTCGGTTATTTGTGTGAGGATTCTCCTTTCTTGTTAACTGTCATGGGACACTTACTACCAGATTGTTTCATATTTATATTGTATAGTGCGTATTAAAGAAGAAAGCGCTTGCTACTAAGAATTTTTTTATTTTTAAGTTGGAATCCGAGACCTTTAGTTTAAAAATATGGGGTCTTATCCGGTCATCCATTTCATGACATCCTTAACTTGATGGTAACAGCTTTTTTTTTCAGTGATCTATTTCCCCCAGTAAGCATTTATTAATACTCCTAATCACATCACCCTTGTGATTAGTGATTACGATTAATTTATATTTTACTTATAATGCATTTTCGGTACTTCTTACTCTCGTGCCACGATAACAGAGAAACAACAACAACAAAAAACAACAATAATATTCAGTACTTTTTTCTTTTTTTCAGCTGAATTTTTCTTCTTGAAAGGAATTTTTGGAGCAACGGTAAAGTTGTTTCTGTATGACCTCACATGTTTCAGCCGTGAAAGCAGTCACTAATGTTTGTATTATATTAGGTTGTCCGCGTCATATCCCTTTGGGTGCGGGCTTCCCCATTCTCTCCATAAATGCGCAATTCTTTGTGCATCGAATTGCCGTAGTTTTATTTATTGGGGATCAAGCTACACACTATTGGTAGCTAAAGAATTTTTTTTGAGGTGTTTGAGCACTTAAATATAAAAAAATTCCTCATGTTAGTAGCTGCTATATATGTTTGATTAGTTGTCCTAATTTTTTGTGTAACTCTTAAGATCAGTTGTTCCATTATTTGTATACAGATTAATTAGCCACTACTAACCCATGAAAACCTACTTCCTTGTGATGAACGTACTTATAGTTGTATAATTGTGCACAAAAAAAAAAAGAAAAAAAGANAAAAAAAAAAAAGAAAATAAAAAATAAAAAAAAAAAAAAAAAAAAAAAAAAAAAAAAAAAAAAAAAAAAAAAAAAAAAAAAAAAAGAAAAAAAAAAGAAGAAGAGAGATATGTAGTGGAAATATACTTTCAAATAATACTCCAATATATACAAACTTAAAAAGAGCATTTTTCTATTAAAGAAAAATGATGTTCTTGCGATAGAAAATTGAACTCAACAACTTGTACGTGCATGTTCGTCTGTTATTCTTGAAGCGGACAAGTCAAAAGTATTACTATATCTACTGATATATGATACTTTACTCTCTTTAAAAATAATAAAGATATTTGCAGGCTCAATTTGAAATAATTTGTTCTTGAAATTCTCAAGTTTACATGTAATTTTACAAATACTAACAATTAAAAGATAAAAAATTTCTACGCTTTCGCCAAATGGTAGTGAATGATGACTCTATTTTTGCCCTAACTAATGTCCCTCTTTATTTTCTACAGTTGTTGATGTTTATTACTATATATTATAATACTATCATTAAGTTGTCTGAACAAGGAAAATGGAATTCGTTTTTGGACTCGCCAACGACTATGAGTCCTTTGGACCTTTTGCCCGCCCCGCCACCAGCAGAAGCAAGCTAGCCCCTTATGTTGGAAATTTGGGGGAAGCATTTTCATCGTGAAAGATTCAATCTTGCTTCTCTAAGGACCACATATCTTCATTAATGTTCCACAAATTTTCGAAAATATCTTCACTTTCCATCCATAATTGTATGTTTTGTTGATCCATTGCTTGGAAATCTTCATTCCACAGTATTATTATTATTATTATTATTATTATTATTATTATTATTATTATTATTATTATTATTATTATTATATTCATTGCATAATTGTGCCACGCTGGAATTCTCCGATACAAAGCTCGTGTTTGTATTATTATTATTATTATTATTGTTGTTGTTGTTGTTGTTGTTGTTGTTGTTATTGTTGTTGTTGTTGTTGTTGTTGTTATTCCTCAATTGAAATGGCTCGAGCTCATTTATGTTCGTATTCGGACCGGGCTGCTGAGCCACTTCACTACAAGAATTACTGGGAATTTTGGCTGCTTGAATTCTCTCAATGAGCCTTGGAATCCAAAGATAACGTAGCGTATCTTTGAATTGTTTGCTATTGGCATCACATTTTAGTTGTTTAGCTGTGATGATCCAAAAGGTCATCCCGTATATTTCTAGTTAATTCTATGTTCCGAGGTCATGAAAACCTCCTTCTATCTCACCTCGATTCGCGTGCGCAGTCCGGGCGTGTAGTCGGGAAGCCTTTATGTGAAAAACTGATAATTTTGTATTAGAAATTTGAATAAAGTTGACTTCGGTCAACGTTTTTGGTAAACGGACCCGGACCCATGATTTGACAGTCCCCGGAGGGTCCGTAGGGAAATATGGGACTCAGGCGTATGCCCCGAATAGGATTCCGAGGTCCCAAGTCCGAGAAATGAATTTTTAAAGAAAAATTATTTTCTGAAAAATATAAAGATTTTTGAAAATGAATGTTACGTGAAACTTGTGGTATCAGGCCCGTATCTTGGTTCCGGAGCCCGGTATAGGTTCGATATGGTTTATATGTGTTATCTGTGAAGTTTTGTATGAAATGGACTTCGTTTGACGTGATTCGGACCTTAAATGCAAAATTTGATGTTTAAAGAAGTTTTGAGGAATTTCATTGATTTTTGGTTTGATTCGTCGTTTTAGTGTTATTTTATGTGATTTGGAACCTCGAGCGAGTCTGTATTAGGTTATAAGACTTGTTTGTGCATTTAGACGGGGTCCCGGGAGTCTCGGGTGTGTTTCAGATAAGTTCCGGATCCATTTTCCCTATTTTTGAACTGCTGAACCTGTCATCTGGTTTCCTTCTATGTGATCGCATAGGTGAAGTCGACATCGCATAATGTTGCTTTGGACCCCCAGATTTTCCTTCACTGTGATCGCATAACTCCATCCGCGATCGCAGAAGCCAGCCTGCCCCTTATACGCGATTGCATAAGATTCTCCGCGATTGCGGAGCACATCTTACACCAACAACCAATTCCATCTACGCGATCGCGCCTCGATTCCAGCGATCGCGATTCACAAAGCTCCTGGATAGTATATAAGTTTGCAAAATCGGGGTTTCACCATTTTAAACATATTTTGCCTTCTAGAACTCGATTTTGGGCGATTCCTTGAGGGTTTTTCACACAAATCGAATGGGTAAATGTTTTTCCACTATAAATAATTATATTTCATGAATTAGTTCTTATTTTTATCATTTAATTTGTGTTTTTGGTTGAGGGAATTGTGGGTTTTGAAAGAAAACTTCAAAAATAAAAATTCATGATTTGAATGACCAAATGTTATCGGAATTTGATGAAATTAGTATGGTTGGACTCATAATTGAATGGGTGTTCGGAATTTATAAATTTTGTCAGGTTCCGAGGTGCTGGCCCGAGGGTCGACTTTTGGGTCGATTTTTATATTTTTGTAAGGATTGAAACTTTATTATCCGTAATAGTCCCTTACAAGTTTTATGTGTATTTTGAAGTTGTTTTAGAGTGATTTTGAGCCGTCCAGAGATCTTTTCACCTGATAAGTCCATTTTAGAGTACCGGGTAGTCGCCGTCGAGGTAAGTATCTTGCCTAACCTTGTGTGGGGGAAACTACCCCTTAGGGTTAAGTCTTCCTTGTGGATTGTAGTCCGAGTAAGTGAGGTGACGAGTGTTTACTCGGACTTATTTGCAATTAAATTGGCCTTTTAGGATTCGTAGGTTCTTATATTACCTGTGTATGATTTGTAATTGTTACATTTGAAACCTTGGTTGTTAATTTCATCGCTTCCTGTTTAAATTAGAATTACTTGTCTTTTGGATTCCTTCGTTGGCTATTTGACTTTACTTGATTTAACTGAATTTTCTACTTTTCTTATCATCTGTCACGACCCAAATTTTCCTCCGTTGGGTATCGTGATGGCACCTAGTCTTAGGGACTAGGTAAGCCTAACATTTCTACAAAACAACAACATAATAAAGGAATTATAACAGTCTCGATATAGACATCTTGACAGAGTTTACAATTTCCCAAAACCCGGTAAATACAAGTCATAAGCTCTACGAAATCTTTCTATCAAATCTAAGTACAACTGTATAGGAATAAGTAAGTACAGTTGAATAGAAATAAAATAGGAAGGGGACTCCGAAGCCTGCGAATGCAGCAGCAGGTTACCTTGAGTCTCCTCAGCAATGATCTGCGCAGCTACCAACAATCATAATCTGAAGCTGCACACAAAAATGTACAGAAGTGTAGTATGAGCACACCACAGCGGTGCCCAGTAAGTATCAAGACTAACCTCGGTGAAGTAGTGACGAGGACTAGTCAAGACACCACTGGTCTAATAAGTAAAAAAGGCATAGATGTATAAACGATCGAAACAAAATATTTATCTAACGATTTCTCAAAGTAATTAACGATACGATCGAATAATACGGAAGGAAATTCAATAATCACGATCAACGGACAACATAATAGAAATACCCAAAGAGAATGGAAAGAATGCAATCCAAATGGCGGGAAATTCAACCCAATAAAAACACTAGCAACTCAACACTGCATCAATTTATTCACGTCAGGCCTTAGCCAATAACTCAATAAAACTGGTCAAACCTTCGAGTGAAAACCTTTAAATCGTGAGTTCATTTTGAAAACTTTAAAGATATAATCATTTCGGAATAGAGAAATTTCTTCTTTGAAACATACTTTCTCTGAATGAATATTTATATATTTTTATAAAGAGAAATCTTTATAACATAGTCTCTTCAAACACGGGGTGTTCAAAAACACTTTCCCAAATACTGATCTTTCAATTATCATCAATATACGTGATGTTCAAAATATATTTTCTCAAGCACTGTTCTTTTAAATATCCTCAAAACACGTGATGTTCAAAACATATTTTCCCAAGTACTGCTCTTTCAAATATCATCAAAACACGTGATGTTCAAAATATATTTTCCCAAGTACTGCTCTTTCAAATATCATCATTCTGCAAGACAAATGTTTTTTTTCAAATATACTTTCGAAAAGAAGTCCTTTAGACATAGCTTTTCCTGGAGATAATTGCTTTTCAACTATACTTTTCAATATATATATTTATATCTTTCGATTCAAATCTCCTCAATCATAAACTACCGGAACTCAGTCCGCCACTCAGAATTTATCATAAAATGCAGTACAGGGGGAAAGCTCTCGGATCTCTGTCCGTAGTCCCAATTTAAATATACGATGTAGTACAGGGGAAAGCTCTTGGATCTCTGTCCGTAGTCCCAATTTAAATATGCGATGCAGTACAGGGGGAAATCTCCCGGATCTCTGTCTGTATTCCCAATTTAAATATGCGATGCAGTACAGGGGGAAATCTCCCGGATCTCTGTCTGTATTCCCAATTTAAATATGCGATGCAGTACAGGGGGAAAGCTCCCGGATCTCTGTCCGTAGTCTCAATTTAAAAATGTGATGCAGTACAGGGGAAAGCGCCCGGATCTCTGTCCGTAGTCCCAATTTAAATATGCAATGCAGCCACTGAGGAAAACAACCAGAATGCAACAGAGACAACATATATTGCCACAACCAGCGCGAAAGAAAACAAGGCTGAATACAAAGTGCGATGAGCAAATCATACAAAGACTTAAGTCACAAAAATGGTAACAACTCGCTCATAAGAAGTAGCCACTGAGAGGAATGCAAAACACACAGAGAGAACATCATAACGAGGGGAAAACAAGACAAATATAGCAATGATCCTATACATTCGAGTTTGCAACCAAGAAACCAAATCACCCCGGCAAGGGAAAATCAGTTATAACCAATCTCACTTAGACAATTAGCTTCACTGAATAAACTCAGTTTGAACAATACTCAGTAATNTACGAATCCTAAAAGGGCAATCTAATTGCAAATAAGTACGAGTACACACTCGTCACCTCGCATACTCGGACTACAATCAACAAGGAAGACTCAATCCTAAGGGGTAATTCCCCCCCACAAGGTTAGGCAAGATACTTACTTCAAAGACGACAATCCGGTACTCAAAATTAGACTTCTCGGGCGGGAAGGCCTCCGACGGCTCAAAATCAACTAAAACAACTTCAGAATACATATAAAACGTATAAGGAAAGATTCCAAATAATAAAGTTTCAATCTTTGCAAATTTATAAAAATCGACCCAAAAGTCGACCCCCGGGCCCGCACCTAGGAACCCGACAATTTTTACAAATTCCGATTACCCATTCCGATATGAGTTCACCCATACTAAATTTATCCAATTCCGATAATATTTGATCATTCAAATCATGAATTTTCATTTTTGAAGTTTTCTTTCAAAACCCACAATCCCCTCAACCCAAAACACAATTTAAATGATAAAAACAAGAACTAATTCATGAAATATATTTAATTCTAGTGGAAGAACACTTATCCATTCGATTTATCCCTCAAGGAATCGCCCAAAATCGAGTTCTAGAAGTCAAAATATGTTTAAAATGGTGAAACCCCCGATTTGGAAACTTATATTCTGCCCAGGTATTAAAAGCATCGCGATCGCGAGACTACGTATGCGATCGCGTAGTGAAAAATATTATTGGCCAGAAATGATTCTATGCGATCGCGAAGGAACATCTGCGGTCGCATATAAGGAAATATATGCTGCCTCAACGCTACACTACGCGGTCGCGAATCATGAAATGCAATCGCGCAGAAGAATGACTTGATGCCCAAAGATGGATTCACTATGCGATCGCGTGCAAGTGGAAGCGAACGCGAAGGAGAAAAGGATGGACTTCCACGATCGCGAATGGATCTATGCGATCGCGATTAAGAAAAAACTGGCGGTCCAAATTGATACAATGTGATCGCAGCGCAGCCTTCGCGATCGTATAGAAGGAAAGACAGTAGACAGAACAGCAATGCCAAAAAGGAGAAAAATGACCCGAATCCTATCCGGAACACACCCGGGGCCCCCGGGACCCCGTCCAACCACACACACAAGTCATATAACCTAACACAACACAAGTCATATAACCTAACACGGATTCTCTAGAGGTATCAAAACATATATAATAAACACTAAAACGACGAATCAAACCAAAAATCAAACTTAGGAATTTTCACAACTTCAAATATCAAGACTCGCGTCGAAACCTATCAAATCAACCCGGAACGACATGAAATTTTGCAGACAAGACCCAAATGACACAACGGATCTACAGCTACTCTCGGAATTCCATTCCGAGCCCGATATCAAAATTTCACCTATCGGCCGAAATCGCCGAAATTTTAACTTTCGCCAAATTACCTCAAATCACTCTATGGACCTCCAAAACCAATTCCGGACGCGCCTAAGTCCAAAATCATCACACGAAGCCGTTGACAAATCCTCCGGTCAACTTTCATCACTTAAGCTTCCAAAACTAAAATTTTTCTCCCAATTCGACTATGAATTACCCGGTAACTGAATTATGACTTTACTCCATCGAACGGAGCTTAAATTCTCGAAACGACCGGTAGGGTCGTCATATTCTCCCCCTCTTAAAAAAATGTTCGTCCTCGAACCTGCCAAGATTCACCTTGAACTCTTCCACTCACTGATTTCACACTTCCAACACACACCTGCAAGTGACCCCATGTCACCCCAAGCTACATAAGCCTGTTGACACCATCACAACTGCAATTTAGTCTTCCTATTACCACTGATAAGCCTCATACCTCTACTTTCTCATCTTCTACTCATTTACAAAGGACCCAATCCTAATTCCATATCCGGCATTAGCCTCAAACAACTGCATCGACTCAGGACTACCCCCATAAGGTACGACCAGACCACATAGCACATCACACATAGGCTCAAATAACACTTTTGATCACAATAGATTCCCGAAATCAACTCAACATTGGCAATTAGCCCCACATCTGAACGGACTCTGTTCCAAACCCAATAATACTGATAATGATGCAATAAACACGAAGATTTCATTATTAAACACCCGAATTACCAAGCCACAACTAACACCACCGGGCACACATCCCGCAAACTGGACTAAAGAAGCACATAATGAATTGGATGAGTAGGAAAGATAGAAGCAAAAATAAAGGTACTATCAAACAAGCCCATAGGCATAACTCTCTATCGATACCGACTTACCAAAAGCAATATGACAAGAGAGAAGCAAAGTATATGAACAAATCACAAGGATACCATCCTGATAAAAATCCCACCGCGGTGCTCAGCCCGGTCCAAACATATCAAATCACAAGGAATCACGAGGGTCTCGCCCTCAACTCTACGGCACATGTCGAATATATATCATACCAATAGAAATCTCCCGCTAATTCATCTCGGCTAACAAAATCATAGAGCTCACTTACTCACATCTCAATGGAGTATCAAATCACAACTCGAAAACAAAATACTCAGGAGAATCGCATAAAGCTTACCACGAAGGACGACATGGACTCACTTCCATTTTCACCACTAGCAAGGATGAATAAAACAATGATAGACACGTCTACTACTCATAGAACCCAACAGGAGCAAGCAAAAAAATAGAGTGCAATACATGAAACTCACTCATAAATGAGACAACAAATAATGGGAACTCGTCCTGATCAACAGGACTATAGTGAAATACAATGGTACCCCACTTTAGCACATCAAGCCATACCTGGATGATGATATCTGGCACGAAGGCCTCGAGCCTACTATATGCAACACATCAACGGGTCGGGTCTCTCCCTCTTAGGCGCCTTTTATCCACCTGAACACCCTGCTATAAATCTCCCACCTGAATCCTGGAACAATTTATTACCCTGTGGCTAACATCTCCACACTGAAAATAATCTCTATGCCGATGTGGTTGTGGAAGACATACAATACGGATCCTCGGAGACCCATGAGTATCTGAAACGCTCCCATGCGAAGCTGGTAATGCAACCGAACTGGTTGACCCAAGATTCTCTACCGTGCCTGAGTCCCTCAATGAATCTACGGACTCTCCCTCTAACTGAAGCAACCAAGTGAGATGTATATCTGGCCAACTCACTGAATCTGACGGCGTACTCCAATGGTGACATAGCACCCTGACGAATCTGCTCAAACTCCGTGCGCTGTACATCCCGGTGGAACTGAGGTGCGACCTCCCTCAAAACATCTCTGAAAACTGAATCCATGCTAGTAAGGCTAACTTGGCCAGGCTACCCCAACTCATATGCCTCCACCACTGATCAATCCACTACTATGGACCTAAGACGTGAAAAAATCAATCTCGCTCGTCTCCACAATACCCGAGGTACGAAGAATATGGTGACACTCCTCCAGAAAACCCTGGGCATCACCTGCCGCCAATCCACTAAAAGATAGAAGGGTGGTACTTCCAGTACCTCTAAATCCCAAGGTGCTCTACCTCCGATGTTGATGTCCCAACCACGGGCTGAACTGAAACCACATGTCGTACTGCCATGACAACTGAAACTTGACCAATATGATCTCGCTGCTCTGGAGTGTAGACGGTGGGCATCTGAACTCCTCCCATGATCTGTGAAGCAACTGGTGCACTAGAATCAACCCGGCCTGAGCCGATGTACCAATTGTACTCAAACTGCGCTCCGGTCTTCTGAAGTCCGGGGTAGCAACAGGCACCCCCAGTACCTGCCCCCTAAATAGGACTACGGGCGACTCCTCAACGGTTGCTCTGGTAGGTATCTTAACTGCGACACATACTCCTCGTTGGCCTCTGTCTATGACCTTTGTGACATTTGCTTCGGGGTAACATCAACCGAAACCGCGGCTCGTGTCCTCACCATCGATGAGAGAATGGAACGATAATTTCAAATTTTAAGATCAATGAACTCGCACGATAGGGATGCAGGAAGTGAAATTGTCCTGATAGTTCCGTAGCCTCTCGAAGATAAGCACAGACGTCTCCGTACCGATCTGCAAGACTCTACCAAACCCGCTTATGACTCGTAGCACCTATGAACCTAGAGCTCTGATACCAGCTTGTCACGACCCAAATTTTCCTCCGCNACATTTCCACTGAACAACAACAATAATAAAGGAATTATAACAGTCTCGATATAGACATCTTGACAGAGTTTACAATTTCCCAAAACCCGGTAAATACAAGTCATAAGCTCTACGAAATCTTTCTATCAAATCTAAGTATAACTGTCTAGGAATAAGTAAGTACAGTTGAATAAAAATAAAACAGGAAGGTGACTTCGAAGCCTGCAAACGCAACAGCAGGTTACCTTGAGTCTCCTCAGCAAC
Organism: Nicotiana knightiana; assembly: GCA_005239525.1. Lineage (NCBI taxonomy): Eukaryota > Viridiplantae > Streptophyta > Magnoliopsida > Solanales > Solanaceae > Nicotiana > Nicotiana knightiana. The sequence continues at coordinate 4,959 of ML380019.1, read as the reverse complement.
GACCTGCGCAGCTATCAATAACCATAACCTGAAGCTGCACACAAAAATGTGCAGAAGTGTAGTGTGAGCACACCACAGCGGTGCCCAGTAAGTATCAAGACTAACCTCGGTGAAGTAGTGACGAGGACTAGTCAAGACACCACTGGTCTAATAAGTAAAAAAGGCATAGATGTATAAACGATCGAAACAAAATATTTATCTAACGATTTCTCAAAGTAATTAACGATACGATCGAATAATACTGAAGGAAATTCAATAATCACGATCAACGGACAACATAATAGAAATACCCAAAGAGAATGGAAAGAATGCAATCCAAATGGCGGGAAATTCAACCCAATAAAAACACTAGCAACTCAACACTGCATCAATTTATTCACGTCAGGCCTTAGCCAATAACTCAATAAAACTGGTCAAACCTTCGAGTGAAAACCTTTAAATCGTGAGTTCATTTTGAAAACTTTAAAGATATAATCATTTCGGAATAGAGAAATTTCTTCTTTGAAACATACTTTCTCTGAATGTATATTTATATATTTTTATAAAGAGAAATCTTTATAACATAGTCTCTTCAAATACGGGGTGTTCAAATACACTTTCCCAAATACTGCTCTTTCAAGTATCATCAATATACGTGATGTTCAAAATATATTTTCTCAAGTACTGTTCTTTTAGGTATCCTCAAAACACGTGATGTTCAAAATATATTTTCCCAAGTACTGCTCTTTCAAATATCAACAAAACACGTGATGTTCAAAATATATTTTCCCAAGTACTGCTCTTTCTAATATCATCATTCTGCAAGACAAATGTTTTTTTTCAAATATACTTTCGAAAAGAAGTCCCTTATACATAGCTTTTCCTGGAGATAATTGCTTTTCAGCTATACTTTTAAATGTATATATTTATACCTTTCGATTCAAATCTCCTCAATCATAAACTACCGGAACTTAGTCCGCCACTCAGAATTTGTCATGCAATGCAGTACAGGGAGAAAGCTCCCAGATCTCTATCTGTAGTCCCAATTTAAATATACGATGCAGTACAGGGGAAAGCTCCCGGATCTCTGTCCATAGTTCCAATTTAAATATGCAATGCAGTACAGGGGGAAATCTCCCGGATCTCTGTCCGTAGTACCAATTTAAATATGCGATGCAGTACAGGGGGAAAGCTCCCGGATCTCTGTCCGTAGTCCCATTTTAAAAATGTGATGCAGTACAGGGGGAAAGCTCCCTGATCTCTGTCCGTAGTCCCAATTTAAATATGCAATGCAACCACTGAGGAAAACATCCAGAATGCGACAGAGACAACGTATATTGCCACAACCGGCGCGAAAGCAAACAAGGCAGAATACAAAGTGCGATGAACAAATCAATATGAAGACTTAAGTCACAAAAATGGTAACAACTCCCTCATAAGAAGTAGCCACTGAGAGTAATGCCAAACACAGAGAGAGAACAGCATAACGAGGGGAAAACAAGACAAATATAGCAACGATCCTATACATTAGAGTTCGCAACCAAGAAACCAAATCATCCCGGCAAGGGATAATCAGTTATAACCAATCTCACTTAGACAATTAGCTTCACCGAATAAACTCAGTTTGAACAACGCTCAGTAATTAGGCAGCATATGAAGGAAGACATAACATAATGGTAGGAAAAACAAAGTCTTCATTTAAGTCAATTAAGATCATACAAGAAACAAGGAATTCTAGGCAAGTACTTCTAACTTGAATAGGAGGAGATGAGATTAGGAATCAGGAATTTAGATATAACAAGTTCAATTCATATACGGGGAACATAAGACCCAAAACTCCAATCTATTTGCAATTAAGTTCGATTACACGCTCGTCACCTCGCGTACGCGGACTACAATCAACATAGAAGACTCAATCCTAAGGGGTAGTTCCCCCACACAAGGTTAGGCAACATACTTACCTCAAAGACGACAACCCGGTACTCAAAAATAGACTTCTCGGGCAGGAAGGCCTCCGGACGGCTTAAAATAAACTAAAACAACTTCAAAATACATATAAAACGTATAAGGAACGATTTCGAATAATAAAGTTTTGATCTTTGCAAATTTATAAAAATCGACCCAAAAGTCGACCCCCGGGCCCGCACCTAGGAACCCGACCAAATTTTACAAATTTCTATTACCCATTCCGATACGAGTTCACCAATACTAAATTTATCCAATTCCGATAATATTTGGTCATTCAAATCATGAATTTTCACTTTTGTAGTTTTATTTCAAAACCCACAATCCTCTCAACCCAAAACACAATATAAATGATAAAAACAAGAACTAATTCATGAAATATATTTTCTAGTGGAAGAACACTTACCCATTCGATTTATCCCTCAAGGAATCGCCCAAAACCGAGTTCTAGAAGTCAAAATATGTTTAAAATGGTGAAACTGCCGATTTTGGAAACTTATATTCTTCCCAGGTATTTATAGCATCGCGATCGCGAGACTACGTATGCGATCCCGTAGAAGAAAATATTATTGGCCAGAAATGATTCTATGCGATCGCGAAGGAACATCTACGATCGTATATAAGGAAATATATGCTACCTCAACGCTACACTACGCGATCGCGAAGCATGGAATGCGATCGCGTAGAAGAATGACTTGATGCCCCCAGATGGATTCACTATGCGATCGCGTGCAATTAGAAACGAACGCGAAGGAGAAAAGGTTGGATTTCCACGATCGCGAATGGATCTATGCGATCGCGATTAAAAAAACCTGGGCGGTCCAAATTGATACAACTCGATCGCGGCTCAGCCTTCGCGATCGCATAGAAGGAAAAACAGTAGACAGAACAGTAGTGTAAAAAGGAGAAAAATGACCCGAAGCCTATCCGGAACATACCCGGTGCCCCTGGGACCCCGTCCAACCACACACACAAGTTATATAATCTAACACGGACTTGCTCGAGGTTACAAAACATATATAATAAACACTAAAACGACGAATCAAACCAAAAATCAAATTTAGGAATTTTCACAACTTCGGATATCAAAACTCACGTCGAAACCTATCAAATCAACCCGGAACGACACAAAATTTTGCAGACAAGACCCAAATGACACAACGGATCTACATCTACTCTTGAAATTCCATTCTGATCCCGATATCAAAATTTCACCTATCGACCGAAATCGCCGAAATTCTAACGCCAAATTACCTCAAATCACTCTACGGACCTCCAAAACCAATTCTGGACGCGCGCCTAAGTCCAAAATCATCACACGAAGCCATTGACATTAACCAAAACTCATTCCGAGGCCATTTACACAAACGTCAAACCTCCGGTCAACTTTCATCACTTAAGCTTCCAAAACTAAAATATTCTCCCAATTCGACTCGTAATTACCCGGTAACTGAATCTAACCACGTATGCAGGTCGATATACACAATGTGAAGCTGTTTATGACTTTACACCACCGAACGGAGCTTAAATTCCCTAAACGACCGGTCGGGTAGTCACATCATCATGCTATATTTTCTTCCTAGCTTGCCTAATTGACTATAATTAGTGTCACCTAGCCTTATAGTCAACTAGCCGTAGTTGGAACATTTATTCGTTGGAGACAAGCATGCTCGTGAGTCTTACATTGTGTTTATATGACTATTCCCGTATGTGCTACTTAGGTCTAATTGTTAGACATTTATGTTATTGGTATTTCCTTAAGTTGCCTATTACTGAGCCTTTGTTGAAGTTGAGCTTATTCCGTGAAGTTAATTGTTTAGGTGAGATTGGTTATAGCTGTTTTCCTTGCCGGGATTGTGTGGTTTCTCTTATTATTCCGTTGTTGATGATGTTGTTTGCATTATTGACTCCTTTGCCGAGATGTTATGGTTTCTATTACCGTTTACGCTGTTAATGATATTGTTTTCATTGTTGATTCCCTTTCAGGGATGGTATGATTTCTATTGTTTTTTATACTGTTGATGATACTGTTGTGTCGTTGATTCCCTTGCCGGGGCGTTGTGATTTATGGTTCTTATTATTGATTTCCCTTGTTAAATCGTTGTTTATGTTATTTGTCACACCCCTTTTCTACCCCCCTCCAAAAGATGTATGTGTTATATGGATTGTGCGTTAAAGAGTTTTTCCAATTAAAGAGACAAATTTGAGTAGGGATTATTTTATGTACAGAGTCGCCACTTGGAATTTATTTTCTCGGTGTTCCAAGTCACCTTTTATTTGAATCCCTAGTCAAAGGAAGGTTTGACTCTATTTTATATGTCCGCGAAAATAAAGTTCGGGTAAGGAATTCTATTGACCGGGGAGAAGGTATAAGGCATTCCCCGAGTCCTGTGGTTCTAGCACGATCGCTTTATTGACTTAAAACTTGGCTTGAATTAATTTTGGACAAACTGTGATTTATAAGATTTTTTATTTTTTACCTATCCGCTTTTATTTCTTGATTATCGGATTTATCAGGAAAAATGATTTTGGATGAATTACGTTGTCATAACCATGCTATGCAAGCGAATACATGATCGAGACAAAATTTATTAATTTTATCATAACCGTGTTATGCAAGCGAATCCGCAGTTATGACAAGATTTATTAGTATATTATTACTTTTAAAAGAAATTAATACATTTAATAAATTAATTAAAAATTAACAATCGCACCACGCAAGCGAATCTGTGATTTTTAACAAAAAAGAATAATTAGAAATTAATTAAAGCTAGTAGAGATGGTATGAAATTATTGAATTAAAATTTATTGAATGTTAAAACATCACGCTACGCAAGCGATTCCGTGAGTTAAATCGCGCCTACTAGTTGCCTAGCGTTTAAATTAATTATAAAAGAGACTAAATTATTTCATTAAAAAAATCTGATTATTATCGGGGTTAGTTGACTAAACAAATACACACACACACACACACACACACACACATATATATATATATATATATATATATATATA
>ML380015.1:109941-143279 GCA_005239525.1 Nicotiana knightiana | reverse complement strand
ATATATATATATATATATATATATATATATATATATATATATGTTGCGGCGTGCATCCCGATCCATACAATATCTATACATGTTGCGGTGTGAAGCCCGATCCATAAAATATCTATATATGATGCGGTGTGCAACCCGGTCCATAACTATCCTCACAAACTCGGCCCTCGTCCTCACTCAGTCATCCTCTCAAGCCAATGGGGCAACTCATCTCAACATCACGGGACTCAGCCCCAAATACCTCACAGTATTCTAAAACATTGTGATAATAGTGAAATAGCAACAAATAATAAACATGATAGAGTTCATAAATTTTTCTATCAAAAATAGTGTGAGAATAGTGTAAAAATACCCCTGGGGGTATAAACAGATCGGCACAAGGCCCCAAACGTGGCACACCGCCCATAATATAATATAAACCTATAAAACACAGGACATCTTATGATTTCAAAATCAAATACGCGGCATAATAGTCTCCACGGGATGGACCAAGCCACAATCTCTATCGGTGCACACCCACATGCTCGTCACCTAGCATGTGCGTCACCTCATTTACCAAAAAAAAGTGAAATACCGGGGTTTCGTACCCTCAGGTCTAGATTTACAATCATTACTTACCTTAAACCGGCCAGAACTACTTCGCGATGCTCTTGCCCCTCAAATCGGCTCCCAAATGCTCTGAGTCTATCAAAATCAGATTAATAACATCAAAATATGCTAGGAAGACGAAACCCATTCGAAAGTCATCACAATTGGGCACAAATCCCGATATTGGCCAAACCCGACCCCCGGACCCACGTCTCAGAATTATATAAAAATTATATCACAATAATCCTCATCCTTTCCCGAGTATATACACATAAAAAGAATCAAAATCCGACAAAATAGCCCCTTCAATTACTCAATTGAAGTCCCAACTTCTCATGCCCTAACTTCCCCAAATTTTGGGTTTAAATCCATCCAATTTCAAGTTTAATTACTAAGAAAACAACATAGAATCGAGTTATGAAGTCAAAAATCTTACCTCCAAACGTTCCCCTTTGAATCACTATATAAATCTCTCTCAAGAGCTCCAATTTCATCCAACAGTGGTGAGAAGTGGGCACAAACTCACGGATGTGGCTTTTTATATCACACTGCCCAAGCCCCTAATTCCTTAATCGCGATCGTGGCACGTGCCACGTGATGGCGAAGCACAAAAAGTCAGTGCCACAATTAACCCTACACGATTGCGGAATAGCCCATGCGATCGTGAAGCTTTGCCTTCACAACTCACGCGATCGCGTCTCTCCCCACACGACCGCGCTGAACAAAACCTTCCACTCCTCACCAGCTCACTCTCCTCTATGCGAACGCGAACCTGGCCACACGTTCGCGTAGCACAAAATTACAGACCCACGCTATCGCAACCTTACCTTTGCGATCGGATAGAGAAATCTTTCACCCCTTCCCAACTTGGCCTACGCAATCACGGACCCTTATACGTGATCGCGAAGAGCAAAAATGCCTGCAGCAAAACAACTATCTCAAAAATCCATAAATCGATCCGTTAACCACCCGAAATTTACCCGAGGCTCTCGGGACCTTAACCAATCATACCAACACATCCCATAACCTCATTCAAACTTAGTCGAGCCTTCGAAACACCCAAAACAATGCCAAAACACCAAAATCATATCGGATTCAAGCCTTTGAACTTTGAGATTTCTAAATTTCACCAAACATGCCGAAACCATCCAAAACACTTCCGATTAACCTGAAAATTTGCACACATGTCAAAAATGACACTACAAATCTGCTCCAACTTCTGGAATTCCATTCCGACCCCTATAACCTAATTTTCACTATTGACCAGAAATCGCCAAAAACTCAATTTCGCCAATTCAAGCCTAATTCTACACCGGACATCAAAACCACATTCCAAACACAACCCTAAGTTCCAAATCACCTAACTAAGCTATCCGATCCATAAAATCTACATTCCGAGGTCGTTTACCAATAAGTCAACTCCCAGTTGACTTTTTCAACTATTAAGCCAATTTAAGAGACTAAGTGTTTCAGTTCTCACCACGACCACTCCGAACCCGAACCAACCGACCCAACACAAAATAAATAGGCTAAGAAACATATGATAAAGCATAAATAGGGAAAACGGGGCTATAATTCTCGGAACGACCGATCGGGTCGTTACATCCTCCCTCACTTAAACATGTGTTCGTCCTCGAACGTGCCAAGAGTTGTTCTCCAACACCATCAAATTACCGCGTAATCTCACCGTGCACATACCCGGGGTGATCCCACATCACCCTATCCCATATAGGTCCAATAGCACAACACAGCTGAAATTTCGAAATCCAACCTGGCCCATAAACCTTAGAACAAAGCTCCCACTTTTGAAATAATTTACAAGATCAAAATTCCACAACTACAAATTGAATAACTCTGAACACGCTGAATCAAGCCATATACGTAAACCCAGATGTAACCATATAATATACCATATGAATAAAACACTCATAGCGATAACTCTTAATCACAATAGTTGTTCAAAACAACCCAATGCCAGTAAATAACCTCTTATCAAGAAAAGCCTCGCTTTAACACTTTCATAAGGTGTCGATGATGAAATAAACACGTAGAAAAATATTAACCATTCATCTGATCAGTCAGACATGAAGCTCCTCATTCCCAAATAGAAATTATAGCAGATTTCTAAGCTGACTCCCGATATTTATCCTTCCAACTATGCTGTAGATAATTCTAACAATATTCATTCTAGGTCCAATGATCTCTTCTCATCCAAAATGACCACTCTGATGACATGACACATCAATACAATTCAAAGCCATAACCTGTGCAACTCGTGCACTCAATAGCAACATCCCAATGTAATCAAATTATATAAAATATCCATACGAGAGGACCATCCTACCATTAACAATTGTCGTCACAACACCATGCTAAGAGTCTAACACTCATCGAAAAATCAAAACACGCGAATCTGACACCAAGGATCATACCTCCACATAACTCCCCTACAATGCGTGATCCCATCCACATGCTAGTCCACATGAAATACTTCAAGTCACCTTGCTCAAAATCGATAACCATATGCAACTCGACATCAAGTACTCAAAGTGCGTTGCCCTAACCACGGGGAATCGAACGATACCATGCCACACGAACCCGCAAGAACATAACCAATACGTCTCAATCCCACAATGCCCAATTACTTACCTTACTCAAATCTAGATATAAATCCCAATTAGAAATGCACCATATGTGCCTATAACCAACGATCACAACTCCTCGCAACACCGAAGGGCAACTCATGCATCACTCTAGAACACGAATAAACTCAATGACAATCGAATGGTAAAACCCTCAACAATAAAAATTCGGAGTCAGCAATTCCGACTCGGTGCAGAACACACACTCATACGGGCCTACCACGAACCCTAAATCAACTCTGGTCACCCACAACAGATAGATAACTCACCAAAAAGTTCACAATGACTGAATCATGGTACATACTAACATCTGACTAGCATTGCTCGCATCTTTACAGTTCACTACCACAAAATAACCTATTTATGAGAACTCTCAGTCTCGAAGTCCATGAAGCGCACGAATCGACATATCTGATCCCATCTCTGCCGCTCGCATATATAACACCTTTTATATTCAATCATTCCACGAGAGATACCCCTATAATTCTTCTGTGCCACCAAGCAACCTTGAATATCAACAGTCGAATCTAACAAGAGAGCGTCGAAATACAAAAGAAGTACCCTTAACTCCACACATTGCCCTTTCTGAAATGTATACCCTGATCAAGCCACCCAACAGTGATATCATCTACGTAGTCGTTTGAAACTGCCGATGTTGTCTAAGAAATTTTGTTTTGACCTTCCTTCCATAACTCAACCATGACCTCGCATATGAAAATCTCAACTCTACCCAACATACCGCATACGCCATGCCATCCTAGGACAAATATGGAAACTTCATGATCTCTTCCGAGCCACAAGCTACAGCATACCCAACTAGCCAAGAACTTTCCATTTGACCCCATCTAGAAGAAAAAATCCTTATACATCATAAGCTCCTCGGGCTCGCATAAAATATACATCTCTAACCATGGTAGAAACAATCAGGAACTATCTGAATCCCATTTGTACAATAGCCAACCGTCAGGAGTAAATCCTTATGGCTCAACCAAGCTACACAGGTCACCAAAACCCAAGAGCATTGCTAAGAAACACCTGTGACCACTCATTACCTCATAAACACCCAAAGAACTAATCATATCCCTTACCGTGCTGATCCGACCTACTATCAAGTTGTCCTATTTATTCAAGTTCCTTCTGACTTACCTACGAATCGGTACTTCTCTTTAAAATAATATCGCAATTCTCAACCCAGACTCACCACGTGAGACCCAAGCATAAAACTATACCGCCTGAGGCTCATAAACCGCTGCATGCTCTCTCAAATATCCCTAAAAGTACCACGTTCAAAATACTTACCCTGAAGAGACTTCCTGCGAATCTAAATCCATACATTGACCTTCCTTATACAGATATGTAAAATCCATGATAATGTAGAAATTCCACACGTCATGGCACCCTCAAGTGTAAATCTCAGTTCTAGCCTAAAACACACCTTGAAGATTCCCAATTACTATATTTAACCTTGAATCCGTTGGAACCGTTCTCGAGAGTCATCCACTCTACTCAAACCTCAATTCGACTGATCAAACGGAGCGAACGACTGGTGCTCCATCAACACTCCAACACCCCAGGAAGTAACCCCACCTTAATGCAACCAAATAAATTGCTGCCCCAAGCACATTACATCCTTCACCAATAACAACTCAAGGCATCCCATGATTCTTATACACCTATAAATCATAACACACCCCTATCAAAAATTTCCTTTATTCAAGTCATTCTCGATCTCAACCCCTGCAGGTCATAACTGATTCACCAGTATACCTCGAACTGAACCCAACACATCACATAATCGTGGAACCAACTTATCATTAGCAGACTCCCCACTTGTCTTAAAGCCATAGATCAAAACAAACAGTAACTCATAATGACTATATGCTAACACCGCTGCCATACATCGGTGATATTCAACTAAATCCTTCATAAGCTCATATTTAACTCAACCCATTTAACATCCCAAATCATCTCTAACCTCGCATTCACCATTGCAATAGCCGTGCCAATTCCCAAAAGTGATCTAAACTCAAATTGCAACATATATCATTTACTGGTAAAAGAGAACTTGCTTCAAAACAACATAAGAACCACACAACCTCAGGACACCCTGCGGGAAATAGCCCTGCCTGCTTAGCCTCAAGCTGATCTCTTTCTATACCTTTCTGAAACTCATAGCTATTACGCAGTCACTTTATCCTTCTACATCTAAACACAACCAACGCCTACGCTCGAGGCATCCCGGGCACCTTAGCAGGCTGCACAGGGTATTCAGGCACTGGGAGCAGCCCCAGCTTAGCCAGCTGCTCCGGTTCAGGATTATGTGGTCCCTACTATGCCTGAGGACGAGCAGCGCAGGTTGGAGAGATTCAGCAGACTTCAGCCTCTGACTTTCAGCGGTATGGAGGGTGAGGATTCCCAGGGATTTCTGGATAGGTTCTAGAGGATACTGCGCACCGCGGGTATTCTGGAGACTAGTGGGGTCTCGTTTGTTACCTTTCAGTTTGCGGGTGCTGCCTTTACTTGGTGGGAGTCTTTCGAGAGGCGTAGAACGGTTGGTTCAACACCTTTTACCTAGTAGTAGTTCTCCGAGATCTTCTTGTAGAAGTATGTTCTCCAGTCCCACAGAGAGGAGCAACGTAGGTAGTTTGAGCAGCTACGCCACTGAGAATTATATGTCACTCAGTACGAGATGAGATTTTTCGAGTTGGCTAGGAATGATTCTGAGATTATCCATACTGATAGGGATAGGGTGAGGAGGTTCATTAATGGTCTTCCTTATCAGCTTCGGTTGTTTATGACTCGAGAGAGGGTATCGGGTGCTTCATTCGAGCAGGTTGTTGACATAGCTCGAGATATTGAGTCTGTTCGCTGCCAGGAGCAGGAGGAGAGGGAGGCCAAGAGGCCGCGTGGTTTGGGCAGTTCCAGTAGTACTCCCTTCAGGGGACAATTTCAGTAGGGTAGGGGTCGTTCATTCAGGCCACCTCAGTCAGGCTGCCCAGCTTATAGCGGTGCATCTTCGGGGTGGGGTCCCCGTGGTTTTCAGCCAGGCCGTACTTCTTTTGGCACCCTCCCAGCTCATAGTGTATCTCAAGCACCTCCAGTTCAGGGTTCATCTATACATGAGTCTTCCAGCGGTCGTACAGGTGCTAGGGGTTTCTATCAGTCCCCGCCTCCAGCCCTAGGTAGTTATTTTTAGTGTGGAGAGTTCGGGCACGGGAGGAGGCAGTGTCCCCGCCGTACCGGTCGATCTTCCTAGCAGAGGGGCCATCCTTCTGTGACGACCCAAAGGGTCATCACCTATGTTATTACCTATTCCGCACTTCCGAGGCCTTGAAAACCTTATTTTTATTTTCCTCAATTTGCGTGTGCAGTGCGGGCGTGTAGCCGGATAGCTTAAATATTAAATTCTATGAAAAATGCTAAGATTTGATATTAAAATGAGTAAATTTGACTTCGGTCAACATTTTGGGTAAACGGACCCGGATCCGTGATTTGACGCTCCCGGAGGGTGTGATTTCGAGTTTTAGCGTTGTTTTGAGTGTTCCGAAGACTCGAGCGAGTCCGTAATATGATTTGGGACTCGTTGGTATATTTGGATTAGGGCTCGGGTTGGCCTAGGTGTCTTCCGGGCACCTAACGGGGCTAAAAACCAGCAAACACAGCTGCTGGTGCACCTGCTCTGGTGTGACAGCAGGTGCGGTTGCCCAGCATCGCAGGTGCAAGACCGCAGGTGCGGTCCCAGGCATCGCAGGTGCAATTATTAGTGGCCTGGCCAGCCATTGCAGGTGCGATCCCAGACCCCCAGCCCAACTGCGCAGGTGCGAGATTATTCTAGCAAGTGCGAGACCGCAGGTGCGGTCCCCAGAGCCGCAGGTGCGAGTTCACTGTTCAGGCAGTAAGTTAAATACGGGTTTTAAACCCATTTCTCTCATTTTTCATCTCCTTCCTTAGACGAATTCCTCCATTGTTGAGAGCTTTCGACCGGGCCTTGTGAGGTAAGTGAATTCCACCCATAAACTTGTTTCATGCATGTATCTTAGCCTAATTAATTACACAATTAGTACCAAAAAGTTCAAGAAAATGGGTAGTAACCTAAAACTTGTGATCACCTTAGAATTTTCAGTGAATTGGCCATGAAATCAAGTAAAAATCGTATTTTTGTGATTCTTAGGCCTTGGGTGAGTGATTCCTTCCAAAGTTTTGAGAATCCGAGCGAGCGAGCCCGGGGTCGAATTTTGATAAATTTGAAAGTATGCTAGGAAATGGATAATTAGGCCATGTAATTGAATATTTGAATCCTTATTGATATACTTGAGTTGATTATGCCTAGATAATACTATTCCGAAGTAAAATTCTAAAGGAAAAGTGGTGTTAGAGGGTTGATTGCTATACTCCTGGTCATTCTACCCGCAGTGTTATTTCGTACGTGAAGGATCGGTGTATGGTCGAGAAGGGGTGTTTGGCTTATTTGACTTATGTGCGCGATTCCAATGTTGAGGTTCCCTCTATTGATTCAGTGCCCGTGGTTCGTGAGTTTCCTGAGGTTTTCTCTTCAGACCTGCCGGGGATGCCACCCGACAGGGATATTGATTTCTACATTGATCTGGCTCCGGGCAACCAGCCCATTTCTATTCCACCGTATCATATGGCCCCGCCAGAGTTGAAAGAGTTGAAGGAACAGTTGCAGGATTTGCTTGGGAATGGTTTCATTAGACCCAGTGTTTCCCCTTCGGGTGCTCCAGTGTTGTTTGTGAAGAAAAAGGATGGTTCGATGAGGATGTGCATTGATTACCGGCAGCTGAACAAGGTTACAATCAAGAATAAGTATCCACTGCCGAGGATTGATGATTTGTTCGATCAGCTTCAGGGTGCCAAGGTATTCTCAAATATAGACTTGAGATCTGGCAACCATCAATTGAGGATTAGGGCATCCGATGTCCCTAAGACAGCTTTCCGCACTCGGTACGGGCATTACGAGTTCTTAGTCATGTCTTTTGGGTTGACGAATGCCCCAGCAGCTTTTATGGACTTGATGAACTGAGTGTTTTTATGCCTTATTTGAACTCGTTCGTGATAGTCTTCATTGACGGTATATTGATATACTCCCGCAGTCAGGAGGAGCACGAGCAACATCTCAGAGTGGTCCTTCAGACTCTGAAGGATAGTCAGCTTTATGCAAAGTTTTCGAAGTGTGAGTTCTGGTTGAGTTCAGTTGCATTCCTGGGTCATGTCGTTTCAGCAGAGGGTATTCAGGTTGACTCGAAAAAGATTGAGGTAGTCCAGAACTGGCCTAGACCAGCATCAGCTCCAGCGATTCGGAGTTTCTTGGGATTAGCAGGCTATTATCATCGGTTCGTTGAGGGGTTCTCATCTATTGCAGCCCGGATGACTAGGTTGACCCAGAAGGGTGCCCAGTTCAGATGGTCGGATGAGTGTGAGGCGAGATTTTAGAGGCTCAAGACAGCTCTGACTACGGCACCGGTGTTGGTTTTTCCCACAGGTTCAGGGCCTTATACAATTTATTGCGATGCTTCCCGTATTGGACTTGGTGCAGTGTTGATGCAGGAGGGCAAGGTCATTGCTTATGCTTCGAGGCAGTTGAAAATTCATGAAAAGAACTACCCAGTGCATGATTTGGAGTTGGCAGCCATTGTCCACGCATTAAAGATTTGGAGGCATTACCTGTATGGCGTGGCATGTGAGGTGTTCACTGATCATAAGAGTCTTCAGTACTTGTTCAAGTAAAAAGAGTTGAATTTGAGGCAGAGAAGATGGTTGGAGTTGTTGAAGGATTATGATATTACCATCTTATATCACCTGGGGAAGGCCAATGTGGTGGTCAATGCTTTGAGTAGGAAGTCAGCTAGTATGGGCAGTCTTGCTTTTATTTCGGTCACTCAGAGGTTGCTTTCCTTGGATGTTCAGGGTTTGGCCAATCGATTTGTGAGGTTGGATATTTCTGAGCCTAGTCGAGTTTTGGCTTGTACGGTCGCTCGTTCCTCATTATTGGAGCGTATCCATGATCGGCAGTTTGATGATCCCCATTTGCGTGTCCTTAGGGACACGGTGCAGCGCGGAGGTGCCAAGAAGGTAACCTCAGATGATGATGGTGTTTTGAGATTACAGGGGCGAGTTTGTGTGCCCAATGTTGATGGGATTCGAGAGTTGATTTTAGAGGAGGCCCATAGTTCCCGGTACTCTATTTATCCGGGCGCCGTAAAGATGTATCAGGATTTGCGGCAGCATTATTGGTGGCGTAGAATGAAGAAGGATATTGTGGCATATGTGGCGCAGTGTTTGAATTGTCAACAGGTTAGGTATGAGCATCAGAGGCCTGTTGGTTCATTTCAGAGGATTGAGCTTCCCGAGTGGAAGTGGGAGAGGATCACTATGGACTTCGTTACCGGACATCCGTTGACTCGGAAGAAGTTTGATGCAATGTGGGTCATTGTTGATAGGCTGACCAAGTCAGCGCATTTCATTCCTGTGGCAGTCTCCTATTCATCCGAGAGGTTAGCTGAGATCTATATCCGGGAGATTGTTCGCCTTCATGGTGTGCCGGTATCTATCATTTCGGACGAGGGCGCGCAGTTTACCTCGCATTTCTATGGAGTATTTCAGTGAGAGTTAGGAACCCAGGTGGAGTTCAGCACAGCATTTCATCCTCAGATGGATGGGCAGTCCGAGCGGACTATTCAGATATTGGAGGATATGCTCCGGGCTTGTGTCATTGGCTTTGGAGGATCATGGGATCAGTTCTTTCCTTTAGCAGAGTTTCCCTACAACAACAACTACCAGTCGAGTATCCAGATGGCTCCTTATGAGGCTTTATATGGTAGGCGGTGTCGGTCTCCGGTTGGATGGTTTGAGCCGGGAGAGGCTTAGTTGTTGGGTACAGATTTTGTTCAGGAGGCCTTGGACAAGGTCAGGGTCATTCAGGATAGGCTTCGTACAGATCAGTCCAGGCAAAAGAGTTATGCAGATCGTAAGGTTCGAGATGTGGCTTTCATGGTGGGTGAGCGAGTATTGCTCCGAGTGTCGCCTATGAAGGGCGTGATGAGATTTGGGAAGAAGGGCAAGATTAGCCCTAGATTCATTGGTCCGTTTGAGATTCTTGATCGAGTGGGAGAGGTAGCTTATAGAATTGCATTTCCACCTAGCTTATCAGCCTGGCATCCAATCTTTCATGTGTCCATGCTTCGGAGGTATCACGGCGATCCAGCCCACGTGTTAGATTTCAGCATTGTCCAATTGGACAAGAACTTATCTTATGATGAGGAGCCGGTAGCTATTCTAGACCGGCAGATTCGTCAGTTGAGATCCAAGAGTTTCTCTTCTGTCCGTGTTCAGTCGAAAGGTCAGCCTCCCGAGGCATCGACCTGGGAGTCCGAGTCCGATATGCGGAGCCGTTACCCTCATTTATTTCACGACTCTGGTACTTCCTTCTTCTGTCCGTTCGAGGATGAATGGTTGTTTTAGAGGTGGAGAATGTGACGACCCAAAGGGTCATCACCTATGTTATTACCCATTCCGCACTTCCGAGGCCTTGAAAACCTCATTAGTATTTGCCTCAATTTGCGTGCGCAGTCCGGGCGTGTAGCCGGACAACTTAAATATGAAATTCTGTGAAAAATGCTAAGATTTGATATTAAAATGAATAAATTTGACTTCGGTCAACATGTTGGGTAAACGGACCCGGACCCATGATTTGACGGAGCCGGAGGGTCCATAGGAAAATATGGGACTTGGGCGTATGCCCGGAAGAATTCCGAGGTCCCAAGCCCGAGAAATGAATTTTTGAATAAAATTGTTTTCTGAAAATATTTAAGGAAACTGAAAATGAAATCTGATTAGAAAGTAATGGTATCGGGCCCGTATTTTGGTTCCGGCGCACGGTACATGTCTTATATATGTTTAGGGCACTTTCTGTAAAGTTTGGTTGAAATTGGATTTCGTTTGACGTGTTTCGGACTTAAGAAAGGAAAATTTGATATCTTTATGAAATTTGATAGAATTAATGGATATTGAGGTTTAAATCTATGTGTATGATGTTGTCTTGGCGATTTGATCGCACGGGCAAGTTCGAAGGATGTATGTGAGTAATCTATGAAATTTGGTGTCGTTCCGAGATGTATAGGTTAGTTCGCCACGTTGTTAGCGAAGTTAGAAAGCTTAAAATTTCTAAGTTTGGTTCTTGAGATTTGGGGGTGTGATTTCGAGTTTTAGCGTTGTTTTGAGTGTTCCGAAGGCTCGAGCGAGTCCGTAATATGATTTGGGACTCGTTGTTATATTTGGATTATGGCTCGGGTGGGCCCAGGTGCCTTCCGGGAACCTAATGGGGCTAAAAAACCAACAAACACAACTGCTGGTGCACCTACTCTGGTGTGACCGCAGGTGCGGTTGCCCAGCATCACAGGTGAGAGAACGCAGGTGCGGTCCCAGGCATCGCAGGTGCGATTACCAGTGGCCTGGCCAGCCATCGCAGGTGCGGAGCATTTTTCGCAGGTGCGGTCTCCACTTTGCAGGTGCAATCCCGGACCCCCAGCCCAACTCCGCAGGTGCGAGATTATTCTCGCTAGTGCGAAACCACAGGTGCGGTCCCCAGAGCCGCAGGTGCGAGTTCACTGTTGAGGCAGTAAGTTAAATACGGGTTTTAAACCCATTTCTCTCATTTTTCATCTCCTTCCTTAGAAGAATTCCTCCATTGTTAAGATATTTCGACCGGGCCTTGTGAGGTAAGTAAATTCCACCCATAAATTTGTTTCATGCATGTATCTTAGCCTAATTAATTACACAAATTAGTACCAAAAAAAATTCAAGAAAATGGGTAGTAACCTAAAACTTGTGATCAACTTAGAATTTTCAGTGAATTGGCCATGAAATGAAGTAAAAATTGTATATTTATGATCCTTAGGCCTTGGGTGAGTGTTTCCTTCGAAAGTTTCGAGAATCCGAGCGAGCGGGCCCGGGGTCGAATTTTGATAAATTTGAAAGTATGCTAGGAAATGGATAATTAGGCCATGTAATTGAATATTTGAATCCTTATTGATATACTTGAGTTGATTATGCCTAGATAATGCCATTCCGGAGTCAAATTCTAAAGGAAAAGCAGTGTTAGAGGGTTGATTGCTTTACTTCGGACCCGAGGTAAGTGTTCGGTCTAACCTTAGCTCGAGGGAATAGGAGCTGAGTATAATTTTCTACTTGCTAATTGTCAAATATGATGTATAGGCATGGTGACGAGTATCTATACATCGGTGTCTAGCATGACCGTGAGTCCTTATATTGTGAATATTCTGATTCGGTGATAATTTCCATGCTTAATTGATGATTTCTATATGTTGTGAATGAAATTGTATTCTGTAAACTCTGTTGGAGCATTGGCTCAAATTGTGAAATGAATAATGAAGAAATATGAGATATTCTGTCTTTGGAGCATTTGCTCAAATTGTGAAATGAATAATGAATAAATATGAGATATTATGTCTTTGGAGCGTTGGCTCAAATTGTGAATTGAATAATGAAGAAATATGAGATGTTATGTCTTTGGAGCATTGGCTCAAATTGTGAAAATGAATAATGAAGATATATGAGATAATTACAACCTTTGGGGCATTGACTCCAGCAATAGAGTAAATCATGGAAATGAAAGTGAAAGAAAGAGAAAGAGTTATTGAATTATACCCATGCCGGGTCATCATTGTTTAGTTCCCTTGCCGGGATTTGATTGTTTAATTTATGTTCCCTAGCTGGGATTTAATTGTTTAACTGATGTTCCTTTGCCGGAATTTCTATTTTCACTCTGTTTAATTCCTTGCCCTTGTTTGTGATTGTTGTTTGGGTGAGGAAGAGTGTTAAAGCACGAAGGGTGATGCCGTGCCATGTTTTATATTTATTATGCACGAGGGGACATTCCGTGCCATGTTTTATATTTATTATGCACGAGGGGACATTCCGTGCCATGTTTATATTATTTATTTATGCACGAGGGGACATTCTGTGCCGTGTTTACATTGATTATGCATGAGGGGACATTTCGTGCCATGTTTTACATTTATTATGCACGAGGGGACATTCCGTTACATGTTTTATATTAATTATGCACGAGGGGACATTCCGTGCCATGTTTTATATTTATCATGAATGAGGGGATATTCTGTGCCGTGTTTTATATTGTTATTATGCACGAATGGACATGTCGTGCCACATCTTTCACTGTTTAATCTGTGTTTTCATTTTCCATTACTATTTTCCGATATTTCAGATTGTTGTTTTCGTTTCTATCATTTCAGTATTTGCTACCCCTCACCCCCAGCATGTTCTCCCCGTAGTTATATTATGGTTTAGATTCTGCTATCTTTATTTGAACTGCACGGGTTATTTGGTAGTCTGGTTCTAGCCTCGTCACTACTTCGCCGAGGTTAGGCCAGGCACTTACTTAGTACATAGGGTCGGTTGCACTGATGCTACACCTGCACTTCTTTTATGTTGTGCAGATTACGCAGCCAGACCCGGAGGACATCATTACTGGGAGTGTCTTCCAGCTCATCATAGAGGCTTCAAGGTATACCCGCTGGCGTTCGTGGGCCTTGGCGTCTCTTCCATCCCCTTTGTCTTCGAATCTATCTTGTTTTTCCTCTAGTTTCAAAGGCAGACATGTATTTCCTTTCAGACTTGTATTTAGCACTCTTAGACATTTCGTGAGTTTGTGACTCCAGGTTTTGGGAAATGTTGCGTCGATATATTGTGATCGTCTTTATTTAGCTTAAACTGTATTTATTCCGCTGATTTAATTTCGAAGTGTTTTAGCTTATTCTGAAAAGGTGAGATTTTCATGTTAGTTTAGCTATATACGTTGGCTTGTCTAGCGGGTTCAACGTTAAACGCCATCACGGCCCGATGGTGGGATTTCGGGGCGTGACACCCTCGACTTCAGCTCCAGTCACTTCACCACCCGCCCTGTCAGCCAGAGGTGGTGGTCAGTCAGCCAGAGGTCGCCCTAGAGGGGGAGGTCGAGCAGGGGGAGGTCAGTCTCGTATGTATGCATTTCCAGCCAGGTCGGATGCTATGGCCTCAGATGCCGTGATTGCAGGTATTGTTTCAGTCTGTTGTTGTGATGCCTTGGCTTTATTTGACCCTGGTTCCACATATTCCTATGTTTCTTCATATTTTTCCGGTTTTCTGGATGTTCCCCTGAGTCCCTAGTCACCTCTGTTAATGTGTCGACGCCGGTGGGTGATACTGTTAACGTGGACCGTGTGTATCGATCGTGCGTTATATCTATTCGGGGTCTAGAGACCCGAGTCGACCTATTGTTACTCAGCATGGTCGATTGACGTGATATTGGGCATGGATTAGTTATCTCCATGCCATGCTATTCTTGATTGTACGCTAAGACCGTGACCTTAGCTATGCCGGGGTGTCCGAGGGTTGAGTGGAGAGGTTCTTCCGAGTATATGCCTAGCAGGGTGATTTCTTACCTGAAGGCTCGGCGCATGGTTGAAAAGAGGTGTTTATCTTACTTGGCCTTTGTGAGGGATGTCGGTGGTGAGACTCCCGCTATTGATTCAGATCCTGTGGTCCGTGATTTTTCGGATGTGTTTCCTGCAAACCTGCCAGGCATGCCACCTGACAGGGATATTGATTTTGGTATTGACCTGGTGCCAGGCACTCAGCCTATTTCTATTCCACCATATCGTATGGCACCAATGAAGCTAAAGGAATTGAAGGAGCAACTTCAGGAGCTCCTGGATAAGGGGTTCATTCGGCCTAGTGTATCCCCTTGGGGTGCAGCGGTGTTGTTCGTGAAGAAGAATGATGGGTCCATGCGTATGTGTACTGACTATCGGCAATTGAATAGGGTTACGGTGAAGAACCGGTATTCCTTGCCCTGTATTGATGATTTGTTTGACCAGCTTCAGGCAGCCAGAGTGTTTTCCAAGATTGATTTGAGATCTGGGTATCATCAGTTAAGGTTTCGGGATTCTGATATTATGAAGACTTCTTTTAGGACCAGATATGGTCATTATGAGTTCTTGGTTATGTCGTTTGGGCTGACCAATGCCCCAGCTGCGTTCATGCAATTGATGAACAACGTGTTTCAGCCTTATCTTGATTCCTTCATCATTGTGTTCATTGATGACATCCTGGTTTATTCTCGTAGCCAGAAAGAGCATGCTCAGCATTTGAGAGTTGTGTTACAGAGATTGATGGAGAGAAGCTTTATGCGAAATTCTCCAAGTGTGAGTTTTGTCTTGGTTCGGTAGCTTTCTTGGGGCACGTGGTGTCTAGTGAGGGGATTCAGGTTGATCCGAAGAAGATAGAGGCGGTGCAAAGTTGGCCCAGACCGTCCTCACCTATAGAGATTAGGAGTTTCCTTGGTTTGGCGGGATATTACTGTCTCTTTGTGGAGGGATTCTCTTCGATTGCTTCGCCATTGACCAGATTGACCCAGAAGTGTGCTCTATCATATGGTCTGATGACTGTGGGGAGAGCTTTCAGAAGCCCATGTCAGCATTGACTACAGCTTCAGTATTAGTCATGCCTGCTGGTTCGGGTTCTTACACAGTTTATTGTGATGCTTCTAGAGTTGGCTTGAGAGCAGTATTGATGCAGGACGGTAGGGTGTTTGCCTACGCGTCCAGACAGTTGAAGGTGCACGAGAAGAATCATCCAGTGCACGATCTTGAGTTAGATGCCATTGTCCATGCCTTGAAGATTTGGCGGCACTATTTATATGGAGTGCAGTGTGAGATTTTCACTCATCATCGCAGTTTGCAGTATCTGCTGAGGCACAAGGACTTGAATTTGCGTCAGAGGAGATGGTTAGAGCTCCTCAAGGATTATTATCTCACTATATTATATCATCCGGGGAAGGCCAATGTAGTGGACGATGCCTTGAGTCGCAGAGCAGAGAGTTTGGGGAGTTTAGCTTACCTTCCAGTAGCAGAGCGGCCATTAGCTCTTGATGTTCAGGTCTTAGCAGGTCATTTGGTGAGATTGGATTTATCAGAGCCCCCGAGGATGTTGGCTTGTGTAGCCTTCAGGTCTTCTCTTTACGATCAGATTAGAGCACGCCAGTATGATGATCCACATTTGCTTGTTCTTCAGGACCGTGTCCGTCGCGGTGATGCCAGAGATGTGGTTATTGGTGAAGATGGGGTCATGAGGATGCAGGGCCGGATTTGCGTTCCCAATGTAGATGGACTTCGAGATTTGATTCTAGCAGAGGATCATAGTTCGCTGTATTCCATCCATCCGGGTGCCGCGAAGATGTATCAGGATTTGAGGCAGCATTATTGGTGGAGAAGAATGAAGCAGGATGTTGTGGAGTTTGTGGCTCGGTGTCTCAACTATCAGCAGGTCGAATATGAGCACTAGAGACCTAGTGTATTGTTTCAGAGGTTTGATATTTCGGAGTGGAAGTGGGAGCGGATCATCATGGACTTTGTAGTTGGACTCCCACGGACTTCGAGGATGTTCGATGCTATATGGGTTATTGTGGATCGGCTGACCAAGTCCGCGCACTTCATTCCTGTTGGTACTATGTATTCATCTGAGAGGTTAGCTGAGATTTATATCAGGGAGATTGTCCATTTGCATGAGGTTCGAGTTTCTATCATTTCCGAAAGAGGCACTCAGTTCACATCTCAGTTTTAGAGAGCTGTGCAGAAAGAGTTGGGTACTCAGGTTGAGTTGAGCACAATGTTTTATCCTCAGAACGACGGGCAGTCGGAGCGTACCATTCAGATTTTGGGGGACATGTTGCGTGCTTGTGTGATTGACTTTGGTGGTTCATGGGATCAGTTTCTGCTGCTAGCGAATTTTGCATATAATAACATCTATCAGTCGAGTATTCAGATGGCTCCGTATGAGGCCTTGTATAGTAGGAGGTGTAGATCTCCGGTTGATTGGTTTGAGTCGGGCGAGGCTAGACTATTGGGCACAAACTTAGTTCAGGATGCTTTGAGTAAGGAAAAGTTGATTCAGGAGCGGCTTCTCACGGTGCAGTCTAGGCAGAAGAGTTATGCGGACCGGAAGGTCCGAGATGTGTCTTTAATGGTTGGGGATAAGGTGTTGCTAAAGGTGTCACTCATGAAGGGTGTTATGAGATTCGGGAAGAGAGGGAAGCTAAGTCCCAGGTTTATTGGGCTATTTGAGGTACTTCAGAGGCTTGGGGAGGTGGCCTATAGGCTTTCAATGCCTCCCAGTTTATCGGGTATTCATCCAGTATTCCCATGTTTTGGAATTCAGCACGGTTCAGCTCGAGGGTGATATGTCATATGAGGTAGATCCATTGGTTATTTTGGGTCGACAGGTCAGGAAGCTTAGATCTAAGGATACAGCTTCAGTGAAGGTTCAGTGGAGAGGGCAGCCGGTGGAGGATGCCACCTGGGAGACCGAGCGAGAGATGCATGACAGATATCCTCACTTATTCGAGGTCCAGGTATGTTTCTAGACCCGTTCGAGGACGAACGTTTGTTTAAGAGGGGAGGATGTAACGATCCGACCAGTCGTTTCTTGAGATTTACCCCATTTCCCCTATTTTTGCATTTGTCGTGTATCGCTATCTTATTTTGATGTGTTGGATCAGTTGGTTTGGGTCCGGAGTGGTTATGGTGAGAGTTTAGGCACTTAGCCTTTTAAAGTAGCCTAATAGTTGAGAAAGTCAACTGAGAGTTGACTTATTGGTAAATGATCTCGGAATGCGGATTTTATGACTCGAATAGCTTCATTAGGTGATTTGAGACTTAGGAGTGTGTTCAGAATATTTTTGTGATGTCCGGTGTAGAATTAGGCTTGAATTGGCGAAAGTTAGTTTTTGGCGATTTTCGGTCGGCAATGAAAAATGGGCTATCGGGGTCGGAATGGAATTCCGGAAGTTGGAACAGGTTCGTAATATCATTTTGGATATGTCTGCAAAATTTTAGGTCAATCGGAGGTGTTTTGCTTGGTTTCGGCATAGTTGGCGAAATTTAGAAGTTTAAAGTTCCTAGGCTTGAATTTGATGTAAATTTGGTGTTTTCGTGTTGTTTTTGGTGTTTGGAAAGCTCGACTAAGTTTGAAGGATGTTATAGGATATGTTGGTATGTTTGGTCGAGGTCCCCAGGGCCTCGGATGTGTTTCGAATGATTAACAGATCGATTTTTGAGTTTGGAACTTGGCAGATTTTCTGGTTCTGTTGCAGAGACTTTTGTTCTTCGAGTTCGCGGGTGGGAGGCCGCGTTTGCGGTGAGCTGAGTTTTTGTTCTTCGCGTTCGCGAAGAGAGAGATGCGAACGCGGAGGTCTGAGGGTGCTGGTTAACGTGTTCGCGTTCAAGGTCACACGTTCGCAAAAAAGAGTGGGGGGGAGGGGGGGTTGGGGACCCCAGGTGCGTTGGCCTATGCGTTTGCGTGTCAGGGTCGCATTCACGAAGGCCTGGGGAGGAAGTGCTTCGCGTTCGCATTGTGGGGATCGCGTCCGCATAGTGTTAATTTTGGGCCTGTTGGAAATTGTTCTATGCGAATGCGGTCGTAGTGACGCGTTTGCGAAGAAGGAATTAATGTGGCTGGGCAGAACGTTTAAAAAGCCTAAAATGCGAATATGGTTTCATTTTCCACCATTGTTGCATCCAAAATTGAGAGTTGTTGAGAGGAACTTGAAGAGAAGTCAAGGGAAATCATTGGAGGTAAGAATTTCGAATTCATAAAACATTTTTATGTTCATTCTTGAGTAATTAAACCAAAAACAATTCTGGAAATTTAGCTAAGTTGGGGAAGAAGGGTCCATAAGAAATTATTTTTCTTTTAAGGATTTGAGTGGGCAATTGTGGTCCGATTTTAGTGTTCTTGGTATGTATGGAATCGTGGGAGGATGAGGGTTCTAATGATGTAAAAAATTTTGGATTCTGAGACGTGGGCCCGGTGCTCGGGTTTGGCCGAATTTCGAGATTTTTGATTAATTTGATGATTTTCGATTGGGTTATAATCCATGGGTATATATTGATGATGTTAACTGGTTTTTGGCTAGATTCGGAGCCATCGGGAGCCAACTTGAGGGGCAAAGGCGTAGCGAACTAGTGTCGCGGCCCCGTAGCGGTAAGTAATGGTCTTAAATTTTGTCCTGAGTGTATGGAACCCCGGAATGCATTATTTTCTCACTGAATTTGGAATGGCGCACATGTCGAATGACGAATATGTGGCGCGTGCTGATTTTTGGATTGGACTAGGTCCTCTCCGGGGTAGCTAATGAGTTGCATATTTACTCAAATGATATGTTAAATTATATTCTAAAGATTTGTGAAATATTTGGGTTGTAAGCCGTGTTTGGGGCCTCGTGCCGATCTGTTTAGACCCTTTAAGGGTGTTTTACTGATGTTTTCCTCACTACCTATTGATGGTCTTACTCAGCATCATTGTGTAGCCCCTTCGGAGTCTGTACACACCCCCAGTGAGTGCACCGAGTGCGAGTGATTGAGTGATTGGGAGGCATGAATGGTTGTGAGGTGCTGAGTGATTGTGAGGTGCTGAGGGATTGTGAGGCATGCCCGAGGGACTGATTATGAAACATGTTTCGCCCGAGGGGCTACTTATGATTTTACTACATTCATTTTCCATACCAACTCTTTGTTTTAAGGTTGTTAAAAATGTGCGGTTTTTTAAAGACTTTTATGAAATTTATTTCTAAGGCATGATGATTTCGTATATCTATGTGTACTATTGGAATGTAAGGCTATGTATATTGTGACTTAATGGCATTGATTTTTTATGTGATTCCTTGCAACTTAGACTTGATTTATCTCCATTACTACTGAGTTGGCGTACTCATATTACTCCCTGCACCTTTGTGTGCAGATTCAGGAGCAGAGATCGAGCATTAGCTTATATACATATATCGCAGCGGAGCCGGTTCGTGGGAATTTAGAGGTAGTTGTTCAGCGTTCGCAGCATCTCTGCTTTCCCTACCTATTGTATTTATCTTTGAGTCGGAGTTTTGTGTCATAATACTTTATTTTGGCTTATATCACTAGATGCTCATGACATGTTGGTTCTGGGTTTTGGGGGATGACAGTACTGTATATATAAAACTTGCCTATTATGTTAAGTAAACTTTTTGTATATTGTTATGAACTGCTTGAAACTTAAATGGAATTTTCAAAGGAAATTGTGAACATGCGGTAGTCGGCTAGCCTAGTTCCACGATAGGCGCCATCACGGCCGGTTAGGATTTGGGGTCGTGACACCGCTTTTAGTATTTATGGACTTTTTTTAACAAGTCACGATGGCACTCATTTGTTTTTGTACATAAAGCAAATCGCGCCATGTTAAATGAACCCGCAATTTATAACATGATTATTTTTATTAATATTTGAATTTTTGGTCGAGTCGCGGGAAACGCGCACTCGAATTGGGGTTTATGCATCATGATTATGCCACGAGAACTGTACCTATAATTACGATGGTTTATTATCAATCGCTCCTAAAGCATCAACGATCTTCATGAATATTTCTTTCTAAATATGGGATTATTGTGAAGCTAAGTTATGGAATAGTGTAGGAGGAGTGTTAACTTAGAAACTACTAAAACCTTTCTTACTTGATCCTTACACCACAGGGATGATACAACAAACTAAACACCAATTCAGTTACTAATACAGTCATTCTAATTTACATCCTAATATCACAATAATAGATCAAAATTAGTTATATTGATAATTGGTTCTCTTGTACCAAACTTCCAAATTTACACTGGATTACATCATATGAAATTCGAACAATAACCTGCAACCCTCACTCTTGGACCTCAAACTTGAATCTATCATTATGTCTCTAATCGTTCATATTTAGTGCCTCAGTAGCTAAACAGATTCCGCTGGGGTCCTTAGGAACTTACTAGTTTCATGACAATATATTAATTACTAACATGATTACCATGGAGCAGAATACTTCAATAACAGTATATTAGGGACATCAATTCAGATAATCATTCATATTAAGAGGTAAAATACATGTGAGACATACACACCTCACTGCAGTAATGCAACAAGAACGAATCGAGTGAAGATCTGAAGAAATTAGAGGATGAAGCTTGCACAGCAGAAACAGTACATCAACGATGAAACAACAGCGAGATCAACTCAAAAGCAAATTTTCGGTGCAGAGCAGCAACGAACAACCATAAATTCGAGATCCAACAACCTTTTATCGATCCAGGGAAGAGGAATTTGAACTTCAAAAATTCAGCAATCAATTACTCCCTAACATCTTCTTCGAAATTCAAATTTCTTTTGTTTTTGGCTTCTTTTTTTTTTATTTGTTTTTTTTATCTTCTTTTTTTTCCGGATTTTTTTCCAGTTGTCTGAACCTATTAAATTCATCGGAGAGCTAGCAAGGAAAGGAAATAGAAAGGAGGGGAAAAAGAGTCGCCGACTACGATGAACTGGTGAAACACCGGCGCCATTTGTGCAAGATTTGGTGAGAGAGAGAGGCGGAACACTGGGGGGGGGGGGGTAAGAGAGAAATGGGGGTGGCAGCTAGGATTTTTCAATAGGGGAAGGGTCTGTTCTGAGAAGATGAAGAACAGGGCGGCTACGCTAGGGTTAGTCATGCAGGGGAAAGGGTGTGTTTTTGTTCCTCTTTTTAGAACGGGATTAGGGTTCTTTTAATTAAAGGGGAGGGAGATCCATTTTGGTTAAGGAGGGGTTGGAGTGGGTTTAAAGTGGGTGGGTCTTTTAAGACATCGGGCCACCGATTGTTGGGCCCAATTAATGTGCAATAGAGGCAAGTCCAACTCTTGTCTTTCTTTTCAATATAAGATTTTGCAAACACTGCCATTCAAAATTCAAACTTAAATTAAATCTAGTTTTTGTATGGCTAGCCTATTGATCTATTTAACCTAATGATGGAATAATGTAACTAATTAATTAATTAACTAATCTAAGAATGCACTTTGTGATTTTATCTATTTAACTAATGCATTTAAAAATGTAATTAAATTTTAAAATGCATTTAAAATCTAAAATGCTATCAAATTAATATTTGAATTTTTTTATGATTTTCTTGATTTACGATATTTTTCTAACATGCATAACAATGCAAAACAAATCAAGAAAAACTTCTAAAATTAATACAAATAATTAAAATTATTTATGGATTATTTTAGGAATAATTTCCTATTGTGGGGCAAAATTTAGGTGCTCACAGCTGCCCCTCTTTGCTCGGAAATATGAAGAGTTTTCGGGCAAATATAAAGTGAGCAATCATCAACAATTTTTTCCCATTTGATACTCCATGTGAAGCATTTTGGAAAAGTTTGACAGAACCTTGCTTCGGAGGTTGCCTACATATCCTTGGCTATAAAGGAATCATGTACGTGTAATTCTGGAATTTTTGGTAGCTGGGACAATCGAGAAGCTGTGATTTCACTGTTGTTGCTGTTGTTTACAGCTTGCAGAGCTTCTTATTAAACCAAATTAAAAATGAAACAGACTAACGAATCCTATCAGCTACGAGTATGTCACGACCCTAGTTCGCCCTCCGTGAACATGTCGTGATGGCACCTAGTCCCTATAACTAGGTAAGCCTAACAATGCGGAAAAACAACATAACTTGCGGAATAATTAAGTAAAAACTGAACAATCTAAAAGAAAGACTGTATATAAATGCCGCTCGGCATATTCAACTCAAAAATAATACGGAAGTCTACAATATCACCCCAAAACCCGAAAACTCACGTGAAACACAGGCTAACAGAAATGTAATACACGGTTCTAACTCCAGAATGTCTAAACAACTGTAAGGAAGGAAAAGCTTTCCACTAAAGCTGGAATAAGATAGAGACTCCTGGTCTGCGAACGCGGCAGATGTACCTCGAAGTCTCTGCTAGATCTCTCAACCTCGGGGATAGTGCGCCTGGGTGGAGGTACCTAGATCTGCACATGAAAAACATGCGCAGAAGGGGCATGAGTACACCACAGCGGTACTCGGTAAGTGCCAAGCCTAACCTCGGTCGGGTAGTGATGAGGAAGGTCAGGGCCCTGCTGAGGTTAAACAATTTAATAGGAATTTTACAGTATGAAAATAGGCAGTAATAATGATTACAACGGTGAAATAAGACAGGTCAAACAAGGCAATAACAAAAACACAGGAACAGAGTAAACACGGAATATGTAAAGCTCAATAACAAGAGTAACAATGAGGATCTCCCAGGATACTGTCCTGTAGTCCGTTTCTCAATTGTTCAGTGGATCTCCCGGGATACCGTCCCGTAGTCCATCATATGTGTATATCCGAAGGATCTCCCGAGATACCGTCCCGTAGTCCATCATATGTGTATATCCGAAGGATCTCCTGGGATACCGTCCCGTAGTCCCAAACTAAATATGCAGGAGGATCTCCCGGGATACCGTCCCAAAGTAAATATGCAGGGGGATCTCCCGGGATACCGTCCCGTAGTTCCAAAGTAAATACGTAGCCACAACAAGAAGACATTCAGAATTAGAGTGCAAAAATACAAGGCAACAAGTAATTCTAGCCTAACATGCTTCACGTAGTACAATTAAAGCAACTTAAGCAAATAGGCAATTTAGGGCAACTAGGCATGATTTTCTAAGCTAACATAGACTACAATTGCAAATAGAATAAAACATGTAAGAAAGAAACTCAGTCTAAATATTTAAAATAAAACCGGATTTTCAACAATTAGCACAAGTACGCGCTCGTCACCTCACGTACAAGGCATTCAATTACCAAATATCACATCCTAAGGGGAAAGGTCCCCCACACAAGGTTAGACAAGCCACTTACCTCGAATCGGCTCAAAATCAATTCAAAACCACACGTTTGCCACGAGTATCCGACTCCAAATGGCCCAAATCTATACAATTTAATTATATATCGTAAATAACATCTCAAACAACTTATTCTACTATTTAATTGAAAGCTAAGGCACTAAATTAGGTAAAATGACCAAAACACCCCTTAGGCCCACACCTCGTAATCGGGTAAAAGTTATATTTTTCGGACACCCATTCACTCACGAGCTCATTCAACCAGAAACAATCGAATCCCGATGCCAAAA
Source organism: Nicotiana knightiana (assembly GCA_005239525.1). Taxonomy (NCBI): domain Eukaryota; kingdom Viridiplantae; phylum Streptophyta; class Magnoliopsida; order Solanales; family Solanaceae; genus Nicotiana; species Nicotiana knightiana. The sequence continues at coordinate 118,991 of ML380015.1, read as the reverse complement.
ACCCCTTAAATTTTCAGAATTTCGGGTTTGGAAAATCTCAACACTTTCCTATGGTTTTTCCCCCATTTTTTAATAATTAAACTAAAGAAAACAACATGTATTAATGGTCTAACAATGAATTAGGATTAGAAAACGTTACCTATGATCCTTCTCTTCCAAACCCATAGAAAATCGCCAAATCCCGAGCCCTTAAATGATTTTTAGAATTATGAAATAAACTCTCGGATTTTTGGAATAAAATACACATGGAATTTGCACCTGCGGGCTCAATCACCGCACTTGCGGAAAAAGCATCGCAGGTGCGGAATTCACTTAAGTCCACTGGGGCCGCACCTGCGATCGCTTGGTCGCGCCTGCGGTCCCGCACCTGCGGAACCCAGGTCACACCTGCGACCACTAGTCAAATCCCCCTCCACCGCACCTGCGATCAAACCCACCGCGCCTACGAGTCCGCATCTGCGGGAAAACCTTCGCAGGTGCGAAAACACCAGAAGAGGTCTGGTTCAGCCATTTGATAAGTCCCAATTTCTCCTGTTAAGCATCTGAAACAACCTCGAGGCCCCCGGGACCTCAACCAAAACCACCAACCGACCCTAATACCTTATTTGAACTAGGTCGAGCCTTAAAAACACGTCTCATAACATCAAAATCATCGATTATGTATAGGTTCAAGCCTAGGAACTTAGGAAAATTCTAGAATTCACATCTGATGCCGAAACACGTCTAAACTCATCCGAATGACCTCAAATTTTGCACACACATCCCAAATGACATGACGGAACTACTGAAACTTCCGGAATTCCATTCCGACCCTCGGATCAAAAACTCACTATCGGACTGGAAACTTCAAAAATTCAAACTTCGGCATTTTAAGCCTAAATGAGCTACGGACTTCCAAAATGCATTCCGAACACGCTCCCAACCCCGAAATCACCTAACGGAGCTAACGGAACCATCAGATATCTATTCTGAGGCCGTTTTCATACTATTCCGACTACGGGCAACTTTCCAACACTTAAGCTCTCATTTGGGGAGTAAGTGTCCCAAAACTCTCTGAAACTGAAAATCGAACGTCCCGGCAATTCAATTTAGCAGAAATAGACGTGGGGAAAATAGTTAATAGGGGATCGGGGCGTTAATTCTTAAGACGACCAGCCGGATCATCAAAGAGTTACAAGATTCATATATGTTAGTCTTTTGAAGCTTGATCTTGAGTGTTGGTTGGTTCTTCACATAGACTCTGATCTGAACCTTGATGCTTGCTAACTGCCTGTGCTAGTTCATTTTTCTTTCCCTTTTCGGATCAAGACTGGACATACACGGCTTGTGACTTCAGTCATGTCTTGAGCAATCCACATATTTTCTCCGCTTCTGCACTTCGAATTCACTTCTTTACCTTTTCTTTTATTCTGGATTGAGACTTCTTTCATTGGTCATCTCGAACTGTTGACTCACATTCTTGAGGCGAGCTTCTACTACTTCTACCTTGAATTGACAACAAAACTGGAGGTTGCCCATATTTTTCAGGCGGGATCCTGCTGTCTCTGGCTTGAACTAGAAATTAATTCCCTCATTCTCCAGGTGGGCGCCTGTTATTGACTTGAAACTTGAAATAAATTCCCTTACTCTCTAGGTGAGAGCCTGCTACTGACTTGAAACTTAAAATGACTCTGACATGAATTCTTAAATAATTTCCCTCGTTCTCCGGGTGGGCGCCTGCTGCTGACTTGAAATTTGAAGTAACTCTGAAATGAATTCCCTCGTTTTCCAGATGAGCGCCTACTACTACAGCAAAATAGACAAAACCAAAGAAACTTTTTGTGCCCCAGTTTACACTAGGAAGATTTGTGAGTTGTTAGCAAAACTATAAATCACATATACTATTGATGCAGGATGCAATGATGAAAGTAAAACTAAAGACCCAACTAGGATGTGCTTCTCCTGTGAGCAAAAACCAAAAGCATAAACTAGGAAGTGCATCTCCTAGGAGCCAAACTGACAAACTTAGAGTAGGAAGTGCGTCTCCTAAAAATTTTAACCTGAAAGACCCAGCGACGGAAGTGTGTCTCCTAGGGGAGAATATAACTTGAAATACCCAGACTAGGGAGTGCATCTCCTAGGGGTAAATCTCAGTTTAGAAAGTGCGTTTCCTAAAAAATATAACTTGAAATACCCAAACTAGGAAGTGCGTCTCCTACGGGTGAAACTTGAATGAACCAAACTAGGAAGTGCATCTCGTAGGGGTGAAATCTCAATTTAGGAAGTGTGTCTCTTAAAAGTATATCTTGAAAGACCCCGACTAAGAAGTACGTCTCCTAGGGGTGAAACTTGAATGAACCAAACTAGGAAGTGCGTCTCTTAGGGGTAAAATCTCAATTTAGGAAGGGCATCTCCTAAAAGTATATCCTAAAAGACCCAGACTAGGAAATGCGTCTCCTAGGGATAAAATCTCATTGACTCAAACTAGGAAGTGCATCTCCTAAGGATGAACTTAAATGACCCAAACTAGGAAGTGCGTCTCTTAGGGGTGAAATCTCAATTTAGGAAGTGCGGCTCCTAAAAGTATATCCTAAAAGACCCAGACTAGGAAGTGCATCTCATAGGGGTAAAATCTCAGTGACTCAAACTAGGAAGTGCATCTCCTAGGGATGAACTTAAATGAACCAAACTAGGAAGTGCGTCTCTTAGGGGTAAAATCTCAGTGACTCAAACTAGGAAGTGCATCTCCTAGGGATGAACTTAACTGACCCAAACTAGGAAGTTCGTCTCCTAGGGCTAAAATCTAAATTTAGGAAGTGCCTCTCCTAATAAGTACAACCTAAAAGACCCAGACAAGGAAGTGTGTCTCCTAGTGATGAACTCAAATGACCCAAACTAGGAAGTGTGTCTCCTAGGGGCGAAACTTCAATGACTCAAGCTGGGAAGTGTGTCTCCTAGGGGTGAAACCTGAATAACTCAAACTAGGAAGTGCGTCTCCTAGGGATGAACTTAAACGACCAAAACTAGGATGTGCGTCTCCTAGGGGTGAAATCTGAATTTAGGAAGTGCGTCTCCTAAAAGTATAACCCGAAAGTCCCAGACTAGGAAGTGCATCTCCTAAGAATGAACTTTAATGAACCAAACTAGGAAGTGCATCTGCTAGGGGTAAAATCTCAATTTAGGAAGTGTCTCCTACAAGTATGTACTGAAAGACCAGACTAGGAAGTGCGTCTCCTAGGGGTGAAACTTCAATGACTCAAACTAGGAAGTGCGTCTCCTAGGGGTGAAACTTCAATGACTCAAACTAGGAAGTGCGTCTCCTACGGGTGAAATCTCAATTTAGGAAGTGCGTCTCCTAGAAGCTATAACAAGAAAGACTCAGACTAGGAAGTGCGTCTCCTAGATGTGAGACTGAGCTCGAGGAAGCTTATAAACTAAGCTTGACTAAAGTAGTAATTGACCCTATTCTCCAGGTGGGACCCCTGAACTCAAGGAAAACTAATGATTACCAACTTAACAAAATTGAAAACTGAACCTATTCTCTAGGCGGGCCCCCTGAACTTAAAGAAAACTAAAGATACAGAACTTAAAAATAAAAAATTGACCATATTCTCCAATCGGGACTCCTAAACTAAAGGAATGCTAAAGACACTTCCGACTAGGGGACTGCCTACGAGGTATGATTATTCTCAACTAGGGAAAATTCTTGAGAGGTGATGATTTTCTCAACTAAGGGGGTGCCTAGGAGGTAATAAAAACATTCTCAAACAACCTTTGTGATGACAAAATTGGGCATGACACCTGAGAGGTTGAAGCTTCCAAGCTTTGATTTGGACACAATCTTCGTCCCTGTTTCAAACAAACAAAACTTGTGAGTTTAAAATGTGGTGGTTGGTTTGTGGCCTTTACTTTGAGGGCGATTGCTCCTGTACGTGCCATGATTAACCTTGGTTTCGACTCAGAAGACCTTGCCTGTTATTCACTAACCATTTTTTTCAACCCTTATCACCATAAATATTACTGATTCGTTCATGTCCTATACCTTTTTCCCAATGCATTGCACTCATATTCTAACATTCACCAAATCTTTGCATTTTACATCAATCCCAAAGAATATATATGATCACTAACTTAGTGCACACACAATTCTTTCCTGACTTATGCCACTTTGATGTGCTAGCCAAATTTTTCTTTGTGCAATTGGAAAGCTAGTAGCAAATTTTGAAGTCATTCCTCACTTGTTCTGACCAAACGGACTCAAAAAGAGGACGTGAACAAAGCAAGAGGAACAGAGTAAGGGACAACGGAAAGAGATGATATCTAACAAGAAAATTACAAAGTAGAAACTTATCAGATGTGGATACCAACTTTAATGACCATGACATGCAAATTTGGATTGGTGGCCTAATCTGTCAAGCAAGTCTAATGTTCAACTCTTGTTGTAACTCTAAGCTGTAAAACTGGGCTTGAATGCTCCGTTTATCCTATCTTATTCACATTCCTTATTCGAGTTGTAGTGCCGGAAGGGTCTTTACCATGAATCCTCTCTCATTTTGTTCTTTCTCTCAACTTACCATCATCTTATGGTGCTTGAGAAGGTTTTCATCGATAATACTCTGATGTTTTATACTTAAATACCACACAAGAGGGGGGTGATTTGTATGGTGTCCAATTTTTTGCATGCACTAATTATAGAAGGACATGGTTCTTCTATGTGTTCCTAATACTACTGTTGCGGAATAATAAGTGCATAAATTAAAGAACACATAAGATTTTTTACGTGGAAAACACATGGCTCAAAAGGAGAAAAAAACCACGACCTACTTCCAAGTAGGATTTTCCCAAACTCTTTACTAAATCAGTGAGCCAAAAACTGCATTTACAAAACTCTTTTGTAAACCTAGGACTAACTCTAATCCCTTGTGGCAAACAACCTCTAACTGTTTGCGACAACTTCAAGTTCACTCTAACTTGAATACACAAAGTACATATTACAAATGCTTCTAGCTAAAGATGAAAGGTACAATATAAAATCACCTACTACAAATGAACTAGACTAAAAGACAGACCTTTGGAACTGGTTCATCTAGCTGGTTCAAGTAGCTTCAGGTTTGCACACCCAAATCTCACACGAATTGATTGCGTTGTTATTTTGAACTCAATTCACGTTTAACTTCTGCTTTTGTGCGTACCTGTATAATAAGAACATCCTACAATATATAGGGCTAGTAGATAAAGAATTAACTAGAGTTCTAATGCTTCTCTTCCTTGGTGGAAGAGTTCTAGTCAACCTCAACTCCTAAATCCCTCTTTATCTTGGATAATGTTTTCTTTGAGTAAGGAGTCCTTCTCCTTATCATTTATGCAATCTTTTTTATCAGGATATATCTATTATGCTAGAATACTTTTATCTCATGCATGTGCATCTCACGTGCCTTGACTCTGCCTATGTCTACTTCTACTAGTGATGGACCTGGTTCATTTCTGAGTTCCTTTGTCAACCTTCAAAACTATTCTTTTTCACGGGCCAACAAATTTCCCCTTTTTGATGATGACAAACTTTGTGCTTCCATAAGCATAGGCCTCGTTCAAATTAGTCCAACATCGACACATATTAGAGTTATTTGCACTTATCATAAAGAACCATGTTCATTAGGTTAGAAATATCACTGTACAGAGTATAAAGCACAACCATTTTCCCCCTTTTGGAATCATCAAAAAGTTTCATAAAAGATGTGTGAAACCCAGACATTAAAAATTACTCATGGCCACTTGGGCAACTGCAAATGCATTCATGGATTAATCATCAATAATCAACTAAAAATTCAAACTAACAAAGGAATATAGACAGACAATAAGAGCAAAAGCAACAAACTTCATCGATAGAGAATATGATTCTGCCACAATCCGCAAAAAGAAACAAAAACATTTAAAACATGATCAACAAAAAGGAATATCCCAAATCTGGGTCACTGAAATTTGTAGGAAGGGCTAGGAAATTAAATCTTGCAAGAAGTGGGGGCTTGGTTTTTGGCTTGGAGAAGGTGCAGCATGTCTTGAAGAATTCCATCATTCTTCTCCATTTCCTTTGTGAGCTCAGTTCTGAGAGCATCTCCCTCAGATTTTACCTCAGCCAAATGAGTCTTTAGCCTTGCTATCTCAACATCCTTTGCCCCACTCTCCTGTACTAGGGCTCTGATCTTGCTATTGACAGGTGTCTTTTTAGATGAACCAGGTTCATTTGGAATGGCATGGATCTCATAGTCACAAGCAATAAGAGTGTTAATTCCAAACTGATCTTTGCTTTTTTCCATCTCGCACTTCCTTAGCGACACCTTACAATGAGCAAGAACAGTAATGAGAATGAAGCCATAGGGAATGCCATGGGCCTTGGAGCCGTTACCCATGCCAGTTGATCTGCCTCCCACTAGCCAAACATTCCATCAAAACCAAGTCCATGAAGATGGAAATATGCCTCCTTTCCTGTCTAGGCAGCACTCACTTGTTGATGAGTTCAAACAACACCTTGTGGGGTGGCTCTATTTCACTTTTATAAACAACCTTTTGCTCAGTTTCTTCTTAATTATCACAGAATTTCCTAGTGATGGCCAAGTCATTGGGAAGAGAGTCCAGACTTGGCCATTTCTGCCTTGTATGATCATCGTACCCTTCAGAAGGTACACCAAGTATTTCTCCCAGCTCTTTTGCATCAAGGGAAATTTGAACCCCTTTCACCAGGCTGGTGACTCTTCCATCCTTTACCTCAGCATTGGCCATGAATTCATCTGTTACAACCCATATTCATGTACGTTGGTTCATGCCATAAGTTAGTCGACATAAATCTAAGAATTGAATATCCTTGAGATGATAAGAAGTTAATCATATTGGTCTTAAATGATACAAGAGTGTATAAGGGTGATTAACAAGTATTAGAAGTTAAACGAATCAAGGATGTTGTAACCCGTATTTTTGGGTAAACCTGGGGGTGCTTAATATTATCAAGAGGTCATGTTTTAAGCTATTTGAATCATATAATATCCCTATCATAAGTCTTGAAGTCAAACGAGTTATGAAACAAAAGTCGACAAAAGTTGTTGCAACTTATGTTCGTAATTTTATTTAAACTTTAGGTCAAATGTTACTAAGCTTTTCTCCCAATTTACTTGGACTTACGGAGTGATATACCCACCAAATTGAAGTTCTATGAGCCTAGTTTCTAATGCATTAAACATTTTATCAATACATAATCGTAGTAGAGAGATATAGGCATTGTTGCGAGACTGCAAAGGCTGCTAGGTGACAAGTAGGCGTGTCACTTACTTGGTTAAATGATATCCCAAAAAGAGGCCATTTTGGGTCGGCCAAAGAGCCCATTTAAAGTCCTATATTAACCCTCATTGTATATCACAAATAACCAGACCTAAACCCCTGCAAGCGTCCTCCCAAAAATTATCCACAAACCTTAATTGATTTTTTCTCTCTTAAGGGTTCTAATTGGGGGTAAAACCTAGAGTTCGAAGAACCAAGATAAGGACTGAGTTATCCAACAAGTAAGGTAAGTTTACTGATCTCTTTCATCCATTTTTTCTTTTGTAAATACATGTTAATTTTTTCTATACTTGTAATAACTCACGGGACGGTGATCGGAAGCCGTGAGTTCGAGTTATTCACTTGTAGCGGACTATTTTGTGTTGCTGTTGGGCTACGTGTTTTACTATTGTTTTGTGAAGTTTTGGAGGAGTAAGGGTTTGGAGAAACACCATATAGATGTAGGGTGGTGGTCTGGTCGTTCGTTATAACATTTCCGGGTCGTTTGACACTACTACGGTGGTCGTATTATATATGAAGTGATTAGGTTGTGTGGACTGTTTTGGGAGGCTCAATATGATTATTATTGATGTTTTTTGGGCTGTTTGGTGATTATTTTAACTTGTGTGAAGTCATATATATAGGGGAGGTGTTGTCCGTTTCATCGTAAAATAGGTTGTGGTTGATACATAATAGTTATGACGCTTAAATGATAACGATAGTGTCGTTTCTCTTATTGTAGACTAAGGAATCGCGATATTTTCATAGCTTGAGGTTGGGAAATATATATACAAGGTATTTGAGGCTATACCTTTCCTTCTTTTGCGTGACTCCGATTATCCATAATACAATGAACGAGCTTCCAAAGATACTCTACTCTTAGAAGCTAGGAGTACTTACATTGTTTCCCTTCTTATGGAACAATTGATGTTGAGGTTACTTCTCTTATTCTTATGTTATCAATTTTGTTAGTACTTCCTGATTCTTATAAGATTCTTGATGAAGAGTTAGTCCTAATAACGTGTACGGAGAATATCGACCTTACGTCACTCCGAAAGGTTCAGAATATGATTCCAATGAGTCCTACATGCATTATATATATATATATATGTATGTATGTATCTATTTTACTCTACTGAGCCACGCTATAGTTAGCCGGATACGACACCTATTGTATATACTCTATCCCTGTTTACATTATTGTTCTTACTTATGCTTTCCTGCCTTACATACTCAGTACTTTATTCGTACTGATGTCATTTTTATTTGTGGACACTGCATGTCGTGCTGCAGGTCCTGATAGACAGGTAGACGCAGCTACCCCACCACAGTAGGCTTCCCAGTTCAGCGGTTATTGGCAAGATCCCTTCTCCGGACTTGCCCTGGTCTTGGTATGTATTTTTGTTATAGATATTATGGGTATGTCGGGGCCCTGTTCCGGCAATGTTGCATCACGTATACTCCTTTAGAGGCTCATAGACAAGTGTCAACTCATGTATAGTTTGGTATGCCTTGTTAGCTAATTTTTGTTGTATAGTCTTTCATAGCAGCGTTGTAGCTCGGACCTTATATGTAGTTTTTTTAGAAGTCTTTTCATACCATGTTATGTATGTTCATGCCATTATCTCTCATTGTTGATTTTTCATGATCCATATCTACCATTCATATTGATCTCGTCGGCCCTTAAAGATAATAAATAAGGTTAGATAAATTGTACGTTGGTGCTCGGCAAGTATGGCCCGGGTGCTAGTCATGATCCTCCA
>ML380015.1:37459-109565 GCA_005239525.1 Nicotiana knightiana | reverse complement strand
TATATATATATATATATATATATATATATATATAGAGAGAGAGAGAGAGAGAGAGAGAGAGACAGACAGACAGACAGACAGACAGACAGACAGAGACAGAGAGAGAGAGATGTATCTATTGAGGCTCATGGACAAGTGTCGACTCATGTGTAGTTGGTATGCCTTGTTTGTTGGATAGTCTTTCATGGCAGCAATGTAGCTCATACCTTATATGTAGTTTCTTAGTAGTCTTGCCATCCCATGTGATGTATCTTTCATGCCATTATCTTTCATTGTTTATTGTTCATGATCCATATCTACCATTTATATTGATCTCGTTGGCCCTTAAAGATAATAATGAATGTTAGATAAAATGTACATTGGTGCTCGGCAACTATGGCCCGGGTGCTAGTCATGATCCTCCAGTTTTGGTCATGACAAACTTGGTACCAGAGCAAGTCTGTCCTAGGGGTTGTCTATGTGGCGTGTCTAGTAGAGTCTTGATTATGGATGTGTAGCGCACCATATTTATAATCAGGAGACTAGATGACATCTAGGGTTGTTACCTTTTTCTTTCAGCGATGCCTTTGACTAGGAAGCAAGCGATTAGTAGACATCTTGATGTAGCTGCGGGAGAGGATACCAGTCAGGTGCCTCAAGCCAGAGCAGGCCAAAGTGAGGCTTAGAGTGAGATGTTGTCTCATACCTCATCTATTCCGTCTCATCCAGAGGATATTAGGAGGCACCCAGAGCCACCAGTTCCTCTGTCTTGCTCTACAGACCAGGATATGCGGAGTGTGGTGCAGTTGTTGACTAGCGTGGTAGCTGCTCAGGCTCAGAGGTAGAATACCGGTGCTGTTTATAAATCGGATACTATGAGAGTTTGTGATTTTATTAATCTAGAACCTCCACTGTTTACCGGATCAGACCCTAAGGAGGACCCATAGACTTTTATTGACCAGGTTTATCCTACACTGTGGGTTATGCATGCTACAGATACAGAGGCAGTAGAGTTAGCTTCTTATCAGTTGGCTTCTTAAGATGAAAATCAAGATTGTAAATTAAGTTTGTAAAATAAGACAAATGGGCTACGAGGTAATGGTTCTTCTGATATGATCAGAATGATTTAGTTGTTGGGCCCAACATAAATAACATGGTAGCTAGCCCCATTTCTTTTTATTATCATTGCTTTAAAATAGGTAAAACTGGTCCAACATTTATTTGCATAATTTTCCCAACAATAAAAGGATAAATAAAATGGCAAGGTCATGAGGATACGTCGTGATTCAATTTCCTCAATTAATTAGAAGTTTGTTATTTAATTACTTTTGAGTAGGCTTCAGTTCTAGGTGCGACGCACGAACTAAGGTTGGGGATACTCGTCTTGGTTAGTGTAAAATAGGGTCGGGGATACTCGTCCTAGTTTGAAGTTAATAAAGTCATCAACAATAAAAATGGATATAGGCAAACATAAATATCAAATAAACCGCAGTTTATTAAAGTTAATTCAAAGACAGTTTAAAGTCAGTAAAGAGACCGTGCTAGAATCATGGGACTCAGGGAATGCCTTATACCTTTTGCCTGGTCAAAAGAATTCCTAACCCGAACTTTATATTCGCGGGCCAATAAAAAGAGAGTCAAATCTTCCTTTGATTAGGGATTCAATTAAAAGGTGACTTCGAACACCCAAAAATCAATTCCAAGTGGTGACTCTGAGCAATAAAATAATCTCTATTTCAAAATTATCACTTTAATTGGAAACAATATTTAACCCACAACAATCCATACAATATCTCTTTTGGGGGTTAGAAAAGGGGTGTGACAGCTCTGGCGACTCTGCTGGGGACAACCAGAGTTCGAGCTTGTACATATTGACTTTTATTTGGTTTTATTAATTTTGTATATGTTGTGATTTATTTGTGCCTAATGTGTTATTTGTTCGCTTTTTACCGCTTTGATATTGTTGAACTGCACACACAAATTGTTTTCTTGTGCACCCCCTCTGAGTCTTCTGAATAAAACCCTGGGAATCGCAGATACGTGCCCCATTCTTTTTTTGAGACAAAACCGGTGGGCTTGGGCTCCCGATGAAGGATTATTATCACCCATATTTAAGAACGGGGAGGGTCCAGTAGTTAAGCCGGAGAATTATTGCTCCCGGTACGCTACCGCTTCCCAACTGAAGTTGTCTTCTCGTTTTATGGCCAGTCTAGATACACCTTATCCCCTACGATTTTTAAAACCTTGAAGAACAAGCCACATGCCTGGTTATCCCTAGTAGGTTTGCTTATTTGCTTCACGTGCATTTTACTCAGCGAAACTCGGCACATGGGCTGGGTTCGTATAAGACAGGTATCCTCTTTAAGACCACCATGTTCACTTATGTGCTACTCGCTGTATCATTTGGAAGGCTTGCTTGCATTTGTTGACCGACTTTAGAAAATTAGTTTAGCGGAATTTGAAAAAAGAAAAATCATTCCCCCAGTTTTGTACAAACAATTCGTTTTTACTAAAAACAAAATTGGTAAAGTTTGAAGTACGCCGGTTCGATTCTCACAATTCCAGTGGGGTACGTAGGCAACCTTCATCGGGTTCAGCCCCCATTTTTGCAAGAGTTTTCGAAATCGGTGTGTTCATAATATTTTTTATTTTTTTTAATAAATCGATAGTTTTTTATTCTTTTTGTTTTTTTCATTATTTTTGCCTTTGCGTCCGAGCATGTTTTTCAATACAACCTCAAAACCTTCTTTTGAACTGCCAAAGGCTGTTTTCATAAATATAGCTAATATTTTACCATTTTCCTTATGTCGAACCATTTTTGCCGAAATAGCCTTAAAACCTTCCTCGGAAATGCCAAAGGGCTACGTCCGTATAAAATGGTTACCTTGCTCGTTTTTAACACCTTTTACTATTTCGTCTTTATTTTTGACTGTTTTGTCGGGACAACCTTTAAACCATTCTCAGAAGTGTCTAAGGGCTATTTTGGTAAAAATAGTCATTTTGTTTTTGTTGTGTCGTCCTTTGTTTTTGGCCATTTTTGCCAAGTCAGCCTTATAGCTTTTTGTGTGAAGTATCAAATGGGTGTTTTTTTGTAAAAAATAAATTTTATTTGTTTTTGCCCGCTTATCCATGTGTCCAGATATTTTTATCAAGACAACCTTAATACTTTTACTGAAGGTACTGAAGAGCCGTTTTCATAAAAATAACCATCTTGTTACCGTCGTCACCTTTTATCATTTTGTCCTTGTCCGACCGTTTTTTCTAGCCTTCCTCCCATAAAAGGTTTGTCTGTTCCAAAAGTCTACTTAGTGTAATTTCTTTGAGTTTAGATTAGGACTTGACCTCACATTTTTATTTATCTAGGTACGATATGGATCCAGTTAATGGGAGACCTGACAAGAGGCCGAGAGATGAAGAGCACTTGTCGTTTAAGATTATCGACAAAGTGCCTAGGTTATTGAAGCAATGGTGGAACAACATGGATGGATAGCTTTGAGAAGGGAAAGATCAATGATTATTTAAAAAACTTGGTAAAAATCATGGAGATTGAGCCTAAACGAGAACTCATCGAGGCTTTTGTTTATTTCTGGGACCCGAAGAACAATGTGTTTCGTCCTAATGGTTTTGAAATTACTCCTACCTTGGAGGAATTCACTGAATATACAGATCTGGGGAAAAAGTGTCGAACAAAGAAACTTTTGGCTCCCAGCGATGTCACTGCTACCAAGTTCCTTGAGCAGATGTGGATCAGCCACACCGAGATAGCACATGTAGCGCAAGGGCAGGTCTGCCAAGATTTCCTGTATGACAGGTACAAACATGAAGGGGGATTCTTAGAATATGGGACGAAGGTTGTTAATAAACAGAACCAACACACATAGCGAGAACACGGACGGAAAGTATTCATTGTAGCTTTCTTGGGGTGCATGGTCTTCCCGATAGAGGATCGGAAGATCAACATTCGGTTATCTGGGATAGTCACAGCCATGATGAAAAGAAAAGATTCTTCCATTTTTCCTATGGTGTTAGCAGATATCTTTCATGCCTCGACCAGGTGCTGGGAAGGAAGAAGTTTCTTTGAAGGTTGCAACCTTCTGCTCCAGATGTGGTTCATGGATCATCTTCTCCGTCGTCCTTATCAGGTAGACCACCGTACTTATTGGGGTAATCATGTTCGCCAGTATAATGCCATATTGAAAAGTAAGTTGGAGATTCGCATTTTTTCCAGAAAGTATCCAAGATTGGAAGGAATATCTCCACTCCTTAACAGATGCTCAGATTACATGGAACTATCATTGGTTCACCGCAGAATATATCATCTATAAGTCATCTTGCCATCCGTTTCTGATCTTGATGGGGCTTCAGGGTTATCATCCATATGCTCCCATGAGAGTTCTACGTCAGTTGTGTCACGACCCAAAATTCTAACTTAGGTCGTGATGGCGCCCAACAACGGGGTCAGGCAAGCCAATACTCAATTTACTAAGGGTTCTTTCTTATTAGGTTAAACATTTCAACATATACTCAGTTTTTAAAACTTAAAACATAAATCAACAAGGATAATTAGCCAGTTTTTAATCAAAATCAGTCATAAAGAGGCGTGAGCCAATATATATATATATATATATACAAACTCGTAATCCATAATAACTATCACGTGTGTGCCAGGAACTAGTGTCACAAGTCCTACGGGCATACTAACAGAATATACAAAAGATATAATATACAGTCCCACTGTCTGAAGGAAATAGACGGAAAATAAGCAAAATAAACCCCATGGTGCTGCCGTAGATTGCCAGGAGAAAGCAGCTCACCGTGAAGTCAGGCCCGTCTATAATCAAAATCAAGCTCCGGTCTGACAAGCAGATGCACCAGCCTCAGAACCTGTACAAGTAAGTACAAAAGTGTAGCATGAGTACATAAATATATATGTACCCAGTGAGTATCCCGCCTAACCTCGAAAAGGTAGTGACGAGAGGTCGACATGACACTCACTAAGGTCCAACAATATAATTTAACAGAATATAATGGAAACGGTAGGCATGTAAAGGCAAAGAAGAAACACATACATATATATATATATATATATATATATATATATATATATATAAAGCACTGAAATCCAAGGAACTGCTGGGAATCAATAAAACAATTACTACTTCACCTTGCCCCAAATATTTGTCAAATCAATGTCGATGAATTTAGTAACAAATAAATCATGCGCATGCAGGGTAAGGACAACCGGCCGGAGTCATATGATAGTCATGTTCGTGCACTGCCGAGGGTCGAACGACCTGAACCATAAGTGCACCTCTCCATGAAGTACTCACATCTATGCACTGCCGAGGATCGAACGGCCCGACCCAAAAGTGCATATTTGCCATAAAGTAATCCTCTCTATGCATTCCCGAGGATCGAACGGCCCGAACCAAAAGTGCATCTCTCAATCTGCCGTGGCGTACGGCCCGTTCCCATAAGAATGGGGAAAATCACACTTCGCTTGCGGAATGTAAATTGCGAAGCGGTCACATACACACACAATATTCCTTTTTAGATTACTTTTCAGTGAACAATTCCTTACAAGTTTTCTCAAATTCCATGACCTCAGGGAAATAAGCCGCATGTAAAATTTAATTTATTAAGCATATAGTTCATATCAAGTATAACACAAGGGATGATGTGGGCCTAACTACCCGGACATAATAGTAATAGCCACTACGTACGGACTCTCGTCACTTTGTACGTACGTAGCCCCCACAATTATCACATATAGCATTTAAATCACCTAGGGGGATAGTTCCCTCTTACAATGTTAGAAAGGAGACTCACCTCGTGTCGCACCTACTCCTCGGGTCAAGAATGCGCCCGAAACTCCGAACTCGACACCCACGGACTCGAAACTAGCCAAATGTTATACAAATATATCAATTTATATTCAAAGCATGGAATTCTCCTATTATTTAGTCAAATTCACCATTCTTGAAGAAATCCCAAAATCCAACCCCGGGCCCGCATGCCCGATTCCAAAAATTCTCGAAGGAAACCCTCACACATAACCTAAGGATAGTTAATATATGATTTTATATGAATTCATAGCCAATGCACGGGTAATTTTCTACATTTTCAATAGCCCTAGGTTACCACCCCAAATCCTTAATTCTCACTAATTAGGTAGTTAATTTAGCTTATAATCCATGCCTGAAACTAATATTAGGATAGAATTTACTTACCTTTATTAACTAGGTTGTTTCCCCTCTTGAATGTTGAAAATCGTCCCAAGGAAGAAGAAGAAGATGAGGAAAGTGAATTAAATCCCGTTATAAAAACACATTGCCCAGCTGCCCTTTCTATGCGAATGCATCAAGGGCAATGTGTTCACGATGAACAAATGGGCAGAGCCTGATGAGGCCTTCTATGCAAACGCGGAGAGGTCTTCGCGAACGCGGAGAGGTCTTCGCGAACGCGGAGGCTATCTACGCTAGACCTACGCAAACGCGGTTGGGGGCTGCGAACGCATTGAGTAAGGGCTAAGCTGGTCTGGCCCAATGCCCTACCCTATGCGAAGGCAGAGCACCTATGCGAACACATAGGGAAAATTTTCATTCCCACCCATATCCTTGTATGCGAACGCAGCAGAGCAACCGCGAATGCATAGAAGGAAACGAGACACAGAAATTCTGGTGTTTTGCAATTTACTCTGAGGGGTCCGAAACTCACCCGAGCCCCTCGGGACCCCGTCCAAAGGCACTGACAGGTCTGTGTTCATGATACGCACTCGCTCGAATTTTCGGAACGTGAAAAACAACAACGAAACTAAGAATTTTACCCCAAAACCAAATTGAATCAAACTTTGAACTTAGAGTTCTAGAATTCGCTAACAATGCACCGAACCGACCTATACTACTCGGAATGACACCAAATTTTGCAGGCAAGTCATAAATGACGTAACGGGACTATTCACGGCATCGGAATTCCATTCGGACCCCGATAACACAAAAGCATGTCCCAAACCACAATATTAACTTAAGGAAATTCTTATTTCGATATTTGGCGCCGAAACACTCCCGGGTCATCCAAAACCCATTCCAAACATACGCTCAAGTCCAATATCATCATACGAAGCTACCGGAGTCGTCGAAACTCGATTTCGAGGTCGTTTACCCAAAATTTTGACCGAAGTCAAACTTGGCCTTAAAGGCCAACCTTAAGGAACCAAGTGTTCCTATAGCACTCTAAACACTTCTGAATCCCAGGCCACCCACCCCTGCAAGTCATAAATCATAATAAGCCCCTATGGGAAGTTTCATTTAGGGTAACGGGGTCTGATAATGCAAAACGACCGGTCGGATCATTACATTCTCCACCTCTTAAACAAACGTTCGTCCTCGAACGGGTCTAGAATCATACCTAAAGTGCTGAATAAGTGCGGATATCTGCTCCACATGTCCTCCTCGAACTCCCCGGTCGCTTCCTCGACTGGTTGGCCCCTCTACTGGACCTTCACTGTAGAAACTCTCTTGGACCTCAACTGGCGATCATGTCTATCAATAATAGCAACTGGATCCTCCTCGTAGCCCAACCCCTCATCAAACTGAATAGTGCTGAAATCAACCACGTGAGAGATGTCAACGTGGTACCTCCGGAGCATGTATACATGAAAGACCGGATGAACTCCTGATAAATTGGGAGGTAAGGATAGCTCGTAAGAAACTTGCCCAACTCGCCTCAACATCTCGAAGAGACCTATAAACCTCGGGCTCAGCTTGCCCTTCTTCCCAAACCTCATAATATCCTTCATCGGCGAGACCTTCAACAAAACCTTGTCTCCCTCCATAAATGATACATCATGCACCCTCTAATCTGCGTAACTCTTCTGTTTGGACTATGCTGCATGGAGCCTCTCCTGAATCAACTTCACCATCTCCAAAGCATCCATCACCAGGTCGGTACCATATAAATTAGCCTCGCCAGGCTCAAGCCAACCGATAGGGGAACGACATCGCCAACCATATAAAGCCTCAAATGGGGCCATCTCGATGCTGGACTGGTAACTATTATTGTAAGCAAACTCGGCCAAAGGCAAGAACTGGTCCCACTAACCCCCAAAGTCAATCACGCATGCCCTGAGCATGTCCTCCAATATCTGAACTGTACGCTCCGACTGGCCATCAATCTGAGGGTGAAATGTTGTGCTGAGATCTATCTAGGTGCCCATCGCTCTATGCAATACTCTCAAGAAGTGCGAGGTGAACTCAGGATCTCGATCTGATATAATGGACAACGGCACACCGTGCAACCGGACTATCTCCCGAATGTAGATCTGGGCTAACCTCTCAGAAGTATAAGTAGTAGCTACTGGAATGAAATGCGCTAATTTGATCAATCTATCCACAATGACCCAAACCGCGTCAACCTTCCGCTAGGTCCGAGGCAACCCAACCACGAAGTCCATAGTGATGCGCTCCCATTTCCACTTAGGAATGGGCATCTGTTGAAGTAGGCCTCCTGGCCTCTGGTGCTCATACTTCACCTGCTGGCAATTAAGACACCTAGTCACATACTCCATGATGTCCATCTTCATCCGCCTCCACCAGTAATGTTGTTTCAAATCACGATACATCTTCGTAGCACCAGGATGAACAGAATACCGAGAATTGTGTGCCTCCTCTATAATCCTCTCCCTCAGACCATCAACATTAGGAACACATAAGCGGCCCTGAAGTCTCAGAGCACCATCCTCGCCAATAGTATCCTCCTTGACCCTACCTTGCACCACTGCCTCTCGTAGCTCTGCCAAACATGAATCATCATACTGCCAAGCCTTAATCTCCCCAAATAACGAAGACTGAGCAACCACATGTGCTAAAACTCGACGAGGCTTTGAAAGGTATAATCTCACCAGACAATTGGCCAAGGACTGAATGTCCAAGGCTAGAGGTCTCTCCTTTGCTGCAATATAAGCCAAGCTACCCAAAGTCTTCGCCTTCCTACTCAAAGAATCTGCTACCACATTTGCCTTGCCCAGATGATAACGAATGGTGATATCATAATCCTTCAACAACTCAAGCCATCTGCGCTGCCTCAAATTAAGATCCCTCTACTTGAACAGGTGTTGCAAGCTACGGTGGTCTGTATAAACCTCACAGGACACTCCATACAAGTAGTTCCTCCAAATCTTAAGAGCATGAACAATCGCCGCCAACTCTAAATCGTGCACAGGATAATTCTTCTCATGAACCTTCAGCTGGCACGAAGCATAGGCAATAACTCTCCCGTCCTGCATCAACACACATCCCAAACCAACGTGTGAAGCGTCGCAATACACCGTGTACATTCCAAAACCGGAAGGAAATACTAGAACTGGTGCTAAGGTCAATGATGTCTTAAGCTTCTGAAAGCCCACCTCACACTCGTTAGACCATCGAAAAGGGGCATTCTTCTGAGTGAACCTGGTCAATGGACCTGCAATAGAAGAAAATCACTCCGCAAATTGGGCGATAATAGCCTGTTATGCCCAAAAAGCTCCTGATCTTTGTAGCTGAAGTAGGACGCGACCAACTCTGAACTGCCTCGACCTTCTGAGGATCAACCTTGATACCCTCTACGGATACCACATGCCCTAGGCTCGCCCATTAACTCATAATTAATTTTGGAAAAGATAATTTGGAGTTGGGAAAGATTAATTAACAAGAACTTGAGTCTTTAAGCCTCATTTTATAGATTCTACCTAGGGATAGGATTGAACTACTTGTAGCCATATCCGGGTGTGCTTAATCTCTTAATTGGGTTAGGAATAATTCAATTAGGAAGTATTATTAGTCTTTGGAAAAAGCTAATTAAGAATTATTATTCGTGGCTAATTAACATAAACTCGCTCATATTTGTAAAATCGTGAAATACATTGGATCGTTACTTGAGTGTAATTCCCGATGCATTCATACTTGTTTCCATTCATCATTTTACTTGCTTTCTAGGTTAGTTTATATTTTCGTATTTAGTTATAAACATTTTCAAAACCAAAATCTATTTGTTTGGCATTGCACGATAAGTGATAATTCTCTTACATTCTTAATCGCCTCCATATTGTTCTCTGTGGGATTCGACCCCAACCTTGTTGGTTTACTATATTTGACATCGAGCGCTTACACTATTTTAAGGTGTAATTTGAGTGTATCATACACTCAGACTGCCCGTCCGTCTGAGGATGAAATGTTGTTCTCAACTCAACCCGCGTACCCAACTCACGCTGCAGTGCCCTACAAAAGTGCGAGATAAACTGCGTACCTTGATCAGAATTGACAGACACGGGCACACCGTGAAGACGAACGATCTCCCGAATATAAATATCTGCAAGTCGCTCCGAAGAATAAGTAACTTCCACAGGAATGAAGTGCGCTGACTTAGTCAGCCTATCCACTATGACCCAAACCGCGTTGAACTTCCTCTAAGTCCGTGGGAGTCCAACGACAAAGTCCATAGTGATACTCTCCCACTTCCACTTAGGAATCTCCATCTGCTAAAGCACACTACTGGGTCTCTGGTGCCCATACTTCACCTGCTGACAATTCAGGCATCGAGCTACATAAGCAACTATATCCTTTTTCATCCTCCTCCACCAAGAATGATGTCGTAGGTCCTGGTACATCTTTGCAGCACTTGGGTGAATAGAATATCGAGAATTGTGAGCCTCCTCAAGGATCAACTCACGAAGCTCATCAACATCAGGCATACTCACACGACCTTGCATCCTCAGAACTCCATCCTCTCCAAGGGAAACCTACTTGGCACTACCTTGCCAAACCGTTTCCCTAAGGACCAACAAGTGAGGATCATTATACTGTCGATCTCTGATATGGCCAAATAAGGATGACCGAGCGACTTCGCAAGCTAGAACACGGCTGGGCTCTGAAATAACAAACCTCATGAACTGGTTGGCCAAAGTCTGAACATCTGAAGCTAGCGGCCTCTCACTGACTAGAATGAACGCAAGGCTTCCCATACTCACTTCCTTCCTACTCAATGTGTCGGTCGCCATATTGGCCTTTCCCGAATGATATAATATGGTGATATCATAGTCTTTCAATAACTCCAACCATCTCCTCTACCTCAAATTGAGATCCTTCTACTTGAACATTACTGAAGGATGCGATGATCCGTGAAAACCTCACACGACACGCCATAAAGATAGTGCTTCCAAATCTTCAGCGCGTGAACAATGGTTGTCAACTCTAAATCATAAACAAGGTAATTCTTCTCATGAACCTTCAACTGCTGAGACGCATATGCAATTACCCTACCCTTCTGCATCAATGCTGCTCCGAGTCCAACAATGGAGGCATCACAATATACTATGTAAGAACCTGAATCTGATGGTAATACCAACACTGGTACTAAAGTCAAAGTTGTCTTGCACTTTTGAAAGCTCAACTTGGTCAACGGGGTTGCTATAGATGAAAACCTCTCCACAAATCGACGTTAATAACTCGCCAAACCGAAGAACCTCCTGATCTCCGTAGCTGAAGTAGGTCTACGCCAGTTCTGTACTGCCTCAATCTTCTTAGGATCTACCTGAATATCATCTGCTGGTACGGCGTGACCCAAGAAGGCGACTGAATCCAACCAAAACTCGCACTTCAAAATTTTAGCATATAACTAACTGTCCCTCAAAGTCTAGAGCACCATCTTGAGGTGCTGCTCATGCTCCTCCCAGCTGCGGGAGTATATCAACATGTCATCAATAAACACAATCACAAAAGAATCTAAATAAGGCTTGAACACTCGGTTCATCAAGTCCGTAAATGTTGCTGGGGCATTGGTCAACCCAAAAGACATCCAGAAACTCATAGTGCCCATACAGCGTCCGAAAAGCTGTCTTAGGGACATCGGATGCCCTAATCCTCAACTGATGGTAGCCATATGTCAAATCAATCTTCATAAACACTTTGGCACCCTGAAGCTAATAAAATAAATCATCAATCCTCGACAACAGGTACTTGTTCTTGATAGTGACTTTGTTCAACTATCGATAATCTATAGACATCCTCATAGACTCATCCTTCTTCTTCACGAAGACCAAAAGATATCACCAGAAACTCATAGTGCCCATACCACACCCGAAAAGCTGTCTTAGGGACATCGGATCCCTAGTCCTCAATTGATGGTAGCCATATCTCAAATCAATCTTCGAAAACACTTTGGCACCCTGAAGCTGATCAAATAAATCACCAATGCTCGGCAACAATTACTTGTTCTTGATAGTGACTTTGTTCAACTGCCGATAATCTATACACATCCTCATAGACTCATCCTTCTTCTTCACGAACAAAACCGGTTCACCCTAGGGCGAGACACTAGGTCTAATGAAGCTCTTATCCAGCAAATCCTGCAACTGATCCTTCAACTCTTTCAACTCTGGTGGGGCCATCCGGTATGGCGGAATAGATATGGGCTGAGTGCCCAGAGCCAAATCAATGCAAAAGTCAATATCCCTGTCGGGTGGCATCCCCGGCAAGTTTGCAGGAAATACCTCCGGAAACTCACGAACAATAGGCACAGAATCCATTGAGGTAACTTCAGCACTAGAATCACGAACATAAGCCAAATAGGCCAAACACCCCTTCTCGACCATACGCCGAGCCTTCATATAAGAAATAACCTTGCTGGAGGAATGGCCAGGAGTACCTCTCCGCTCTAATCAAGGCAACCCCCGCAAGGATAATGTCACCGTCTTGGCCTGACAGTCCAAGATAGCATGAAAAGGTGATAGCCAATCCATACCCAATATAACATCGAAATCAACAATATCAAGGAACAGAAGGTATACACTGGTCTCAAGTCTCCCAATAGTGACCACACACGAACGATATACACGATCTACAATAATAGCATCCCCCACGGGCGTGGACACATATACAGGGGCGCTCAAGGAATCACGGGGCACGACCAAATATGAAGCTAAATAAGATGACACATAGGAGTAAGTAGACACCGGATCAAATAAAACTGAAGCATCTCTACTGCAAACTGAAACAGTACCTGTGATAACAGCTTCAGATGACTCAGCCTCATGTCTGGCTGGAAAGGCATAACATCGGGGCTGGGCCCAACACTGTGAACCATATCCCTGGGACGACCTTTAACTGCGGGCCTCCACCTCTAGCGGCCTGACCTCCACCTCTAACCATCTGACTCCTACCTCAAACTCCCTGACCCCTACCTCTGGGTGGATAAGCAAGCGGAGCAGATACTGGTGCCGGAACCATGGCACGAGAACTTTGGTGTTGTGAACCACTCAGTGCACGAGGGCAATATCTATCAATGTGCCTCGGATCACCACATGTATAACAAGACCTCAGCTGCTAAGACTGCTGGCTGACAAACTGGCCCTGTCAACCTGAATAACCACATTGAAAACTCTGAAGATGAGGTGCACTGATTAGAGCTAGCAGTGCATTGTAGGCTGACTGATCAGAATAAGTCATATAAGGGTCATGACCACCTGGGGCACCATGGGATGCCTGGAGTGCTGAGTGAAATGGCCTGGAAGGATGACCTCTACCATAAGTACCCCCGCTCCAGATGAAGCACTATTGAATCCACCAAAATGATGAGGTCTCTTGTCTGACCCTGACCTCCCTACCCTAGAACCATCTCGACTCGTCTGGCCTCTTTGGCCGCATCTTGAAAAGAAATCTCGCTCCCTGTCTCCTTAGCCATCTGCAATCTATTAGGTTGAGCAAGACCCTCAATAAACCTCCTCAATCGCTCTCTCTTTATGGGAAGCAAAAGAATAGCATGACAGGCCAAATCCACAAAACGAGTCTCATACTAAGTAATAGTCATGTTGCCCTGCTGGAGACGCTTGAACTGACGGCGATGCTCCTCTCTCAAGGTGATAGGCAGAAAATTCTCTAAGCAAAGATGTGAGAACTGGTCCCAAGTGAGAGCAGGCGACCTACCTGGTCTGGTCAACAAATAATCCCTCCACCATTTCTTGGCGGAACTCGTCATTTGAAAAGTAGCAAAGTCGACCCCATTGGTCTCTAATATACCCATGTTCTGAAGAACCTCGTAACAACTATCAAGGTACTCCTGGGGTTCCTATGAAGTGGCACCACTGAAATGAACTGGGAAAAGCTTGGTAAACCTATCGAATCTCCACAAGGCCTCGGAGGACATAACTGACCCATCAACAGGCTGTGCCGCGGCAACCGGCTGAACCACTCCAACTTGATGAACTGCTGGAGTCTGAAACTTGGTAACCATCTGCTCCAGAGTATGAGTAGCAGAATTCTGGGCTCCTCCTCCATCCTGAGATACGGCTAGTGCCATTGGGAACGCGCCAGTCTGGGCCACACTCTCCATAAAGCCCAATAATCGGACCAAGGCATCCTGGAGCACTGGGGTGGCAATAAATCCCTCGGGGACCTGAGATGGTCCTACAGGAATGGTCTGAGCTAGAACCTCCTCATCGAACTCTACCGTAGGCTCCATGGCTAGGGCTGCTACTCGGGTTCTGGGCTAAGCCCTGCCCCTACCTCGGCCTCTGGCATGGCCTCGGCCTCGACCGCTGCCCCTCGTAGGAGCTGTTGCTGGAGGATCCGGATGCTGATCAGCGGAGGAAGTAGTACGTGTTCTCGCCATCTGCGAGAGAATAAGAATAGGAGAATTCAATCAGTATTGAGATAACATAATTTCATGACAGATTTGGATAAAAGTGAAATTTGTTCCTAAACTTCATAGCCTCTGGGAGATAAGCACAGACGTCTCTGTACAGATCCCCCAGACTCTATTAAGCTTGTCCGTGAATTGTGAGATCTAAGCAACCTAGTGCTCTAATACCAACTTGTCACGACCCGAACTCCCACTGTCGGTACCGTGATGCCGCCTAACATTGCACTCGCTAGGCAAGCCAACATTAGAGATTAATGATGCGAGACTAAATCGCATAGTTTGACATATGATATACCTTACATTTTATGCGCATTAATGATAAAATTACACTTGTTATGTGCTTAATGGAGTTTATTTTATGTGTAGGTGAATTGGAAATGGAAACGGCGCTAAAGGGATGCAAATACGTCAAAAATACGCAAAATAAGACGCCCGGGCGATAGCCGGACGTTTGCCCCATAAAGCCAGCCCCCCCCTGGCGTTAGGGGGCGTTATATCCATAATGCCAGGCCCCCCCTGGCGTTATGGGGGCGTTAGAGACATAACGCCAGGCCCCCCCTGGCGTTAGGGGGGCGTTAGAGCCCAAACGCCAGGGGTCTCCAGTGTCGCCCAAGTCCGAGTTTGACGAGTTTAAGTGTTTCCCAAGTGAAATAGAAGTCTCCTACACGGTTAGGGTTCGCCCTAAACCTATAAATAGACTCCTAAAACACAATTAAAAGAGGATTTTTCGTGGATTAATAGTAGAGAAGAAGAAAATTCCATTGAAGAGCAAGAACACGATTTCTACAATCTAGTATTTCTTACTTTATATTTCAATTATGCAATTGTTTGTAGTTTTGTTTCGTTTAAACATGAGTAGCTAAGTTTTTAATCTAGGGTTTTGGTAGAACCCGTTGGGGATGAATTTCTTTTGATATTAATATATTTTGATTGATTATTCTCTATTTGTTCAACTACGTTCTTATTGTAGTTAATTGAATGGCCATCAATTAGCTGTGCCTATTTAGTATGTATCTACTTGAGAGAGAGTGCATATTTAGGTAATTGTTTGAACAACACCACTCCCAGAGTATAGACGAAAGTCATAACCGAGGGTTTAGAGGTTGGATTAGAGATAACGATACCTCGGGTGCAATCTAAAGTGAACTGTATTGCGATCTAGCTAGCGTAACTTGAGAGAGTGCGTCTAGTAAATTATCATAATTACTTGAGAGAGATTTATGGTAGATAGAGAGTTCATGATTGATAGAGACGATTAATCAAGTTATAAGAAGTATCCGAGAAAGAATTCACCAACGGGGGAAACCATAACCTTAGACCTTTATTATCATTGTTTACATTAAATTGTTAGTTAATTGCTAGTTTATTATTATTGTTAGTAGAATTAGTTAAACAACACAAATTGATATTCAAAAGTCTTGAGAAAATTGATTAAACACTAGTAGTATTTTATAAACTCAATTGATACGTCAATTCCCTGTGGGATCGACCCTGGGCATAATACCCCAGGATTATATTTGCAACGCCCGTTTAGTCTTCTACAAGACATAGTTGAGCGTGATCAATTAACAACATAAAAATCCAAAAAAAAACTGCGGAGAATTACTACACTTCAACACATGATAAATTAATAAGGAAACACATATTCATAACAACATCCGGGCATATGACATATATATGTATCTATCTACCCGTGATCTGGAGTCACAACTCACGAACTACTATGATTTATCTACAAGTAAAAACAGTAAAGGAAATTGCACGGCATCGCCCTTCGTGCTTTTACTCTCAATCTCACCATATGAATAATAGAACGGCACGGCATCACCCTTCGTGCATTAACTCTCTCATAATATAACACGGCATCACCCTTCGTGCATTATCACTCACAAGACATGGAACGGCATCACCCTTCGTGCATTATCACTCACAAGACGTGGCACTGCATCACCTTTCGTGCATTAGCACTCACTAACAAACATTGCGCGGCATCACCCTTCGTGCTTTACGCTCTTCCTCACCAAAACAAAGATCAATAAACATAGAGAGACAAAGATATCATAAACCAGTGTTACTTCGGTATTCAATACCACAATACCAATCTCGACCTTGAGTCAATACTCAACAGTTACCAATTTCAGTAAAAAT
The DNA here is from genome assembly GCA_005239525.1 of Nicotiana knightiana. Taxonomy (NCBI): domain Eukaryota; kingdom Viridiplantae; phylum Streptophyta; class Magnoliopsida; order Solanales; family Solanaceae; genus Nicotiana; species Nicotiana knightiana. Next base: position 92,765 of record ML380015.1, on the reverse strand, counting down.
AAGATAAGAGTAGCCCAACATAACAAGTAGCTAAGCTCAGCATAAACAAATCGATTAAAGGTTACAACGGTTACCAGAACAGTGTTCACTCGCATGCTATGACTCGACACCAACACATAGGTGCTCGTCACCTCACCTATATATTTTACTCAATAACCAAACATGTAGCAAGTAGTCAATTAATACCTAATCCCTCAAGCCAAAGTTAGACACGGCATTTACCTCGATCCACAAGCCACTCACTACTCAAGTACTGCTTTTCCTCTAGAATTCACCTCCGACCCACTCGTATCTAGTCATAATTAGCTCAATAACATCAATTATCGCTGAAGAAAGCAATTTTAATACAAAATTATAGAATCCCCGAATTTTCCCCCAAAATGTCAAAAATCGATCTCGAGCCCACTTGGTCAAAACTAGAGGTTCGAACCAAAATTCGTTCATCCATTCAACCCCAAGCACGAATATGTAATTAGTTCCAGAATCAAACCTCAAAAATCGAGGTTTAAATCCCCAAATTTGTAAAATCTCCAATTCTCCCAGAATCCCTAATTTCTACCCTTAAAGAAAAAGATTAGGACTAGGATTTCAATTAGTGATAATAGAAATTGAAGAAAACGAGTTAAGAAGTGCAAACCTGTGATTTGGTGTTGAAATCCCTCTTCACCAATCGCCCTAGGTCGAGTTCTAGTGATGAAAAATGAAATTTGGGACAAAGTCCCGTTTTTGTTCTGTTTTGAAAATCACAGGACAGGTCTTCATCGCGTTCGCGAGAGACCTGTCGCGATCGCGAAGCACAGCAGCCCAAAGGCCTACGTGTTTGCGAATACCTCCTCGCATTCACGAAGGCTATACCCCTGGACTTCCCGTTCGTGAACCGTTGCTCGTGTTCGCGTAGAAGGTATGACTAACCCCTCACGCAGGTCCCTAACACTCTGTGTCTGCGTTGGGGTGGTCGCGTTCGCGAAGGGTAAAGACCCCATCGCTCGCATTCACGACCTAGTCTACGCATTCGCGTAGAAGAAATTCCCCCCCCCCCCCCCCCCCCCCCCCAGCCACGTTTCTGTTTCGCGATCGCAAAGCACAAAGTGGAAGCACACCAAAAACAGCAGAAACATCAGAAACATCAGATTTCTAAGTCTCAAACTACCCTTGGCCTATCCAAAACTCACCCGAGCTCTCGGGGCGCCAAACCAATCATGCACACAAGTCTAAAAACATCATACGGACTTGCTCATGCTATCAAATCGCTAAAATAGCACCTAAAACTTCGAATTTAGCACCAAAACCTATGAATTTCTCAAGAACACTTTAAAATTACTATTTTCTCAACTAAAGGTCCGAATCACGGCAAATCAATTTCGTTTCTCACCAAATTTCACATATAAGGTATGAATATCATAACGAACCTGTACCGGGCGCCGGAACCAAAATACGGGACCGATACCAACAAGATCAAACATTAAGCAAATTCTTTGAAATCATAATTTTAGCCTTTCAATTTTAATCAAAAATTCATATCTCGAGCTAGGGACCTCGAAATTCGATTCGGGGCATATGCACAAGTCCCATATTTTACTACGGACCCACCGGGACCGTCAAAACGTAGGTCCGGATCCGTTCACTCAAAACGTTGATCGAAGTCAACTAAAAATTATTTTTAAGGCCAAAAGTCATTATTTCTTGAATTTTTCCACATAAAATTTTTCTGGAAACACGCCCGGATTGCGCACGCAAATCGAGGAGGATAAAAATGAGATTTTTAATGCTAACGAGCGTAGAATTGAAGTCTAACACATAAGATGACCCTTTGGGTCATCACAGTTCAACCAATTGCTTATGGGCACCAGTATCAGCCAACTCAATTCCGTTGTCGTCTGTTATTGCCTTTCGACTTTATATTGTAGGGATGAGTTACCAGCTTAAGAACCACAAACCAACCACCCTTCTGCTCAATGAAGGTAACAAAGAGGAATAAAATGAAGTCATCACGTTAGTGTTAGGGAATTTAACATAAGATAATCTCAAGTTATGTACAAGGCACCTAATCACAATTATCGGTTCTAAAATGACTTCGAGGGTGCGAAAGTCAACTAGGCATCATCTCAATTTTACTTCCCTTGCCCTTGTCTTCTTCATTTCCTTTGTTGCGCTCCTTGATTTGCTCATTTTCTTTCCTCTCTTTTTTCTTTATGATTCTAACTCTTTTCTTTCCTCTCATTTCTCACATCCCATAACTTTATTTTTTTTTTCCTCTTTTTTTTTAATTTCAAAACGATTTGATCGAACCTTGTGTACGTTGCTTACGTATCATGTGGAGAAATGAATTAGATCTTGCATAGTTCGGACATATTAGGAATAAAGTAAATAAATTAACTCTTTTTTTTATATTTATTTTATTTTATTTTTTAATTTTCGTAAGAAAGACTTATAAAGAAGAAAGAAAATATTTTTATATTTCGATTTTTTTTAAGAATTTTGAAAAGAAAGACTTCTAAAGAAGCAATAAAAATTATTTCTTATAATTTTTGAATTTCGATCTTTTTTTCAATTTTCGAAAGAATAACTTCTAAAGAAGAAAGAAAATATTTTTGTATTTTTGGACTTTTATTTTGAATTTATGAAAGAAATACTTCTAAAGAAAAAAGAAAATATTTTTCAATCTTTAATTTTCTTTTCAATTTTTGAAAGAAGAATGAAAATATTTTTTGATTTTGAGAAGAAATTAAAAGAAAATATTTTGTATTTCTAAAATTTGGGGTCTAAAATAAAGACTTTCTAAAGAAGGAAGTAAAGAAAAATATTTTTGGGTTTTTAAAAATTGGGGGCCAGGACCGATGAGGTTTGCCTACGTATCTCATACCCGATGAAAATCAGACCCGCGTAGTTCGGCCAGTTTTGACATAGCCGGAAAACGTGATATTGACTTGTTTTGAAATTCATTTTCTTCTCTTTTTTTTTAATTGAATTTTTTTACTAAAATTTTGACAGGGTTTCGAATGTTGAGATGGATGTGTGGGCATACTAGATTGGATAGAATTAGGAACGAAGTTATTCGGAACAAGGTGGGAGTGGCCCCTGTGGAGGCAAAGATGTGTGAGGCTTGGTTGAGATGATTTGGGCATGTTAAGAGGAGAAGCACAGATGCACCACTCAGGAGATGTTAGGCGGGACATGGTGCAACTTGAGTTGACCGAGGACATGACCCTAGATAGAAGGGTGTGGAGGTGGAAGACTGGGGTGGTAGGTTAGTAGGTAGTCATGTGTTTCCCTTTGTCCCTAGTCCCGTAGTATTAGTGCTAGTATGGTACCCTTTTCTCCTTAGTATGATATAGCCGCGTGTCTTATTCTGTTACTACTTGCCTTCGGTAATTTCGTAGTTTGCTAGCAGTACTTCACCACTTTCTCGTGTTCTGCCTTGGACTTATTTGTCTAAATACACTATCTTGCATTTACTTGTTACCGGTACTTCTTTCATTTTCTTTGTTGTTATCTCCAATATAGTTTTCTAACTATTTGTCTTGCTATCAAGGCTTCCTTCACCTTATTTAGCCGATGGTCTATCGAAAATAGTCTCCTTGGGTAGGGGTAAGGCTGCGTACATCCTACCCTCTCCAGACCCCACTTAGTGGGATTATACAAGGTGGTTGTTATTGTTGCTTTAGAAGCCAGTCAACATGCAAGCCAAAACAAATAAATGCGCGAGGATAGTCTTTTTTAGTTTGGGGTACACCTATCTTAGACGGACACAACCCCTGTGTTGAGTCCACAAAGTCAAATGCACATGATGCAAACAAATATTCCTACTAGGGATTCGGCATGAGGCTTTGTCATTCTAAGCTTGAATCATGGGTGTACTGTTCTAGACCTGGCTTACCCGAACAAACAACTTGAGCCGAGGGGGGCAGCGTACAGGGAATACAAAAGCTTCATCGGCTTTGCAACTTGTCCGAACCTCGTTCTAAAATTAGGATATGACTCTAACAGAAAAGAAGCCAAGCAAAGCGCACGCTTCCCAGAAGATTTAGAAGACTTAGTGAGAATAAGGGTTCGTAGCAGTTTATATACAGTTCATACAGTAGCAAAACGCTAAAAAAATGGCATTTAACACATTAGGCTCAAACACGTGAAAATCAGACAATCATGAAAGCCAATCATAACAGCTACTAAGCTCGAATTCTGAACCCTGAACCAGAAATTCTTGGTTCGTTCCCCAGCAGAGTCACCAGAGTTGTCACACCTCCATTTTCCCGAGGGTATGCAGAGTTTTTTCAATTAAAGTGACATTAATTGAAATGTGATTATTTATTAATTTTCAGAGTCGCCATTTGAGATAATTATTATGGTGTCCCACGTCACCGGTTTATTTTACTCCCAAATTGAGGAAATTGACTCTTATTTATGGCATGTGAACACAAAAGACCGGGTAAGGAATTCTATTAACCCGGGAGAAAGTGTTTGGCGTTCCCGGGTTCCATGGTGTTAGCACGGTCGCTCAACTATTATTAATTGGCCTAATTATGTGATTTAGAACACATTTGAAACCTATTGTGCATTTTCATTTTTTGACCGCTTTTAGTATTTATGGACTTTGTTTGAGCAAGCCGCGATGTAGCGCACTCGTTTGTTTTTGTACATATTGCAAATCGCGCCACGTGAAATGCACCCGCGATTTACAACATGCTTATTTTTATTAGTATTTGAAGTTATGGTCGAGTCGCGTGAAACGCGAACTCGAAATCGGGTTTATGCATCGTGACTATGCCACGGGAACCGTACTCATAATCACGATGGTTTATTATTAATCGCGCCTAAAGAAACTAAGATATTCATGATTATTTCTTTCTAAGTTTGGGATTATTGTGAAGCTAAGTTATGGAATAGTGTGGGAGGAGTGTTAACTCAGAAACTACTAAAATCTTTCTGCTTGATCCTTACACCACAAGGATGATACAACAAACTAGACACCAATTCAATTACAAATATGTGATGACCCAAGGGGTCATTTTATAAAACTAGACTATTTTCCATTCTTAATATCCATAAAAAGACTAAAATTAAATACCTCGCTTTGCGTGCGCGGTCTGGGCGTGAAACCGGAAAGCTTTTATGTGGAAATATAAGAAATAGTGATTTTTAGAATTTAAATTTTATAAAAGTTGACTTTGGTCAACATTTTTGAGTAACCGGACCCGGATATATGTTTCGACGATCCCGGGAGGTCCGTAGTAAAATATGGGACTCGGGCATATGCCCGAAAACGAATTCCGAGGTCCCAAGCCTTAGAAATCAATTTTGGAAAGAAATTATTTTGCTGAAATGTTTGTGAATTAAAGAAAAGAAATAATTCTAAAAATAATTGGTATCAGGCCCGTATTTTAGTTCTGGAGCCCGGTACAGCTTTATTATGATATGTAAAGGTTAACTGTGAAATTTGGTGAAAAACGGAGTTCGTTTGACGAGATTCGGACATCCGGTTGAGAAATTATGAACTTTAAGAGTTCTTGTTGAAAATGATGAGTTTTGAAGTTTAATTCATAGATTTACATGTTCCTTACTATTTGGTAAGAGTATTGGTTGTTTGAGTTGGTTTCCTGGTGATATAAACATGGTTGAGCGGTTTGGTATTGTTTGTATGAATTAAAAGTATTTATATTTGATATTCCTGTTTGTTTCATGATTGAGAGGTTATTGATTAAGTTATGAGAATAATGCAGTTTATTATTTATTATTGTTGAGACAAAAGTATTGTGAAAGTCTTGGCATGAATTTGTGAAATCTTAACTAAATTGATATGATATGTCTGGTGGGAGTGGGTTGCACGCTGCAACAAGGAGTGATAAGGGTGGACAGGTGGGATCGGGTTGCACGTCGCAACAGGAGTAATAAGGGTGATATTTTAGGGAGGAGCAATAAAGGAGGACAGGTGGGAGCGAGTAGCACGCCGCAACAAGGAGCAATAAGGAGGACATTTATATTTTTATTGATTTTCAAAGGAAATAAAGATTTGGAAAGCTAAATGTATATTTTTACTGTTTTATTTTCTTGAAAAACAAAGATTTGAAACTTTCTATCTTATATTACTATTTTTATATTTTGGCACTACTTTTATTCAAAGTTAAAGTTTAGAATTTTGAAGAGTTATTTGAGAATTGGTTATAGCTGAGTTGATTTATTTTGTTGCAGCACTTATTTATTTATTTGTTTAGACTTCCTGCTGGCTTTATTATTTGTTGTTGTTATCGATTATATTGTTGAAGCCCGACTTAGTCTCGTCACTACTTCGCCGAGGTTAGGCTCGGCACTTACTCAGTACATGGGGTCAGTTGTGATACTACACTCTGTGCTCTTTTGCACAGATCCAGGTGCTAGTCAGCAGTAGAGGATTTCAGGACGACCACCCTATTCATTTGGAGACACGAGGTACATCTGCCGGCATTCGCAGATTCCGAGAGTCTTCTCCTATTTTTACATACAATGTTTTATATCATTCGAAACAGTTACACTATTTCTTTCAGCCATTATTTTCAGCATTCTTTAGCAGTTCGTGAATTGTGACACCAGACTCTGGGGTAGTTCTAGATTTATTTATATGATTAGTTTCGTAGCTCGTTTTAATTAGTTAATTGTATGTTTCTCTTTATTACATTGGGAATCATTCTTTAAAAGTCAATAGACTCAGTTTAATTTAGATGATTTTATTATGTCTAAATGGATAAATAATACAAAGTAGTTAATCGAATTCTAACATTGGCTTGCCTAGCAAATGTGGTGTTAGGCGCCATCACGACTTCTAAGGTTGAGAATTTGGATCGTGACATAATACAATCATTCTAATTTACATCCCAATATCACAATCATAGATCAAAATTAGTTATATTGATAATTGGTTCTCTTGTACCAAACTTCCAAATTTACACATGATTACATCATATGAAATTCGGACAATAACTTGCAATCCTCACGCTTGGACCTCAAACTTGAATCCATCATTAAGTCTCTAATCCTTCATATTTAGTGCCTCCGTAACAAAATAGATTCCGCTAGGTCCTTAGAAATTTACTAGTTTCATGACAATATATTAATTACTAACATGATTACCATAGAACAGAACACTTCAATAACAATATATTAGCTAATGAGTAATTTTAATTAAAGCATTTATTTCAAGTTATCTGCCACGGCCAAATATGAACATCTATAACGCAACAATCCAATTTGATAATAAAAACATCATGATTTCATGAAATCCAACACATCTATAGGGACATCAATTCAAATATTCATTCATATTAAGAGCTAAAATACATGTGAAACTTACACACATCACTGCAGCAATGCAACAAGAACGAATCGAGTAAAGATCTGAAGAAATTAGAGGATGAAGCTTGCACAGCAGAAACAGCACATCAACGATGAAACCACAGTGAGATCAACTTCAAAGCAAATTTCAGGTGCAGAGCAGCAACGAACAGCCATAAATTCGAGATCCAAATACCTTTTATAGATCTGGGGAAGAGGAATTTAAACTTTGAAAATTCAACAATCAATTACTCCCTAGCATCTTCTTCAGAATTCCAATTTCTTTTGTTTTTGGATTCTTTTTATTATTTGTTTTTTTTTATCTTCTTTTTTTTTTCAGATTTTGTTTCAGCTGTCTGAACCTATGAACTTTATCGAAGACCTGGCGAGGAAAGGAGACAGAACGGAGGGGAAAAGGAGTCGCCGGCTAAGATGAACTGGTGAAACGCCGGCGATGTTTGTGCGAGATTTGGTGAGAGAGAGAAAGAGGCAGAACACTGGGGGTAAGAGAAAATGGGGGTGGCGGCTAGGGTTTTTCAATGGGGGAAGGGTATGTTCGGAGAAGATGAAGAACAGGGCAGCGGCACTAATGTTAATCTTGGAGGGGAAAGGGTCCGGTTTTTTTTTCCTCTTTTTAGAATGGGATTAGGTTTCTTTTTCGGGATTTTTTCTTTCTCATACCATATATGAAACTTTATTACCAAATATATGCATAATATGTAGATTACCCGACCTGTCCACAGTTTTTCTACAATTTTAATATCATCCGTTAATTAGTAATTAATAGGGCAGAATCCTCCTAATATGATGCGCTAAAAATGAGGAACAGAATCTCCTAATTGATTTAGCCACATTCAATTCAAATATGAAACGGAACCATTATCTCATCTGCGATCTTTTTTCTTAAACTACAATTAAAAAAAAACGAACAAGTTCAAAAACTAAAAACAAATTGTAGAATTCAATTCTTCGAGTTTTTTCCTCATACTAGAAATCAAAAAGGCGACCAATTATTCAACAAAATCAACTCAAACTGTAGAAACCAATACTGTAGATACTCTGTTCTTCATCTTTTTTTTCTCAATCCAGAAATTTAAAAAAATGAAAAAACATAGAACAATACCTCAGCAACAACACGCAATCATGTCCAAAATCCCAATCATGCTACAACTGAATAGGGAAGATCTGACTATAAAAAATGGGTTTCATCACTGTATTTTTTGAGAAGAAGAAGGAATGGAGAAGATGAAGAAAGGGGAGGGGAAAAATGGCGCTGGTCTTATGTTGACTACAAAATATTCTCTTCATCTACAAGATTTCTACAAAAAACAACAAATTAGTTTTAGTATTGTATAAAGTTGTATTGTTTTTAAGGGTATCTACAAAATTACTACATTTATACTACAATTAAACTACAATCTATGTTAAAAAAAAAATGTTGACTACAAAATTTTCTTTTCATCTACAAAATTTCTACAAAAAACATACAAATCAGTTTAAGTATTGTATAAAGTTGTATTGTTTTAAGGGTATCTACAAAATTACTACATTTATACTAAAATTAAACTACAGTCTATGTTGAAAAAAATGTTAGACTACAAAATTTTATCTTCATCTACAAAAATTCTACAAAAGAACTACAAATAAACTACAAAGTTAAACAGATCTCAATATCGTTATTTTTAAGGGTATCTACAAAATTACTATATTTATACTACAATTAAACTATAATTTATGTTGAAAATAAATGTTGACTACAAAATTTTCTCTTCATCTACAAAAATTCTACAAAAAAAACTACAAATAAACTACAAAGTCAAATAGATCTCAATATTGTTTCTCCAATTATTTATCTCTGCCATTAGATCTCAATATCGTTTCTCCACGGTCCACCTTGCTCTCTCTGTGTGGCTCTAAGTTGACAATTAATAATATTCAACTATTAATACATAAGTCATATAGTAAAAATTGAACAATTATAGACCATACAAGTAAACTTCAGAAGCAGCAGATTATAATCAGATGTATTTCACTTTACATTGCCGATAGACTTAACCATGAGAATTCAAAAACTGAATGTATTTGCACTCATCTGGAGAGCATCTAGAAAAGGTATAATGTACCAAATCTTTTCAACTTATTAATCCCAGTCGATCTCCAGTCTCCCAGAGAATTGTGTTTACCAAATTGAAAAACGAGGAATTGAAGATTCGAGAATGGATCTGCGAATGAGAGTGTTACCTGCAAATGGGTGAGGGTGAGGGTTTGGGAGAGAAAAACCTGGGAGGGGTGGGATATATAGTACCTTAAATTAAGGAGGGATATACGCTGCATTAATTGTACCCTTAAAATACACTATGGTATAGAATTGGTAATTAGGTATTCTAAATATAATTATATCAAACCTTAAACATGGAGGGTAATAAGGTTTCCTATATGGTATAGGAATGTAAAAATTCCTTCTTTTTATTAAAGGGAGGGGTACCCATGTTGGTTAAGGAGGGTTGGACGAGGTCTAAGGTGGGCGGGTCTTTTAAGACATTGGGCCACGATTTTTGGGTCTAAATTAATGTGCAATGGAGGCAAGCCTAACTCTTATCTTTCTTTTCGGAATTTTTACATTCCTATACCATATTGGAAACCTTATTACCCTCCATGTTTAAGGTTTGATATAATTACATTTAGTATACCTAATTATCAATTCTATACCATAGTGTATTTTAAGGGTACAAATAATGCAGCGTATATCCCTCCTTAATTCAAGGTACCATATATCCCACCCTTCCCACGTTTTTCTCTCTCAAACCCTCACCCTCACTCATTCGCAGGTAACACTCCCATTCGCAGATCCATTCTCGAATCTTCAATTCCTCGTTTTTCAATTTGGTAAACACAATTCTCTGCAATCCGAATTGGTTCATACTTACATCTGGTTGTAATATGCTGCTTCTGAAGTTCATACTCACATCTGGTTGTAATCTGCTGCTTCTAAAGTTTACTTGTATGGTCTACAATTGTTCCATTTTTACTGTTTGACTTATGTATTAATAGTTGAAGATTATTAATTGTCAACTCAGAGCCAGACAGAGAGAGCAAGGTGGACCGTGGACAAACGATATTGTGATCTAATGGGAGAGATAAATAATTGGAGATACAATATTGAGATCTAACGATATTGAGATTTGTTTGACTTTATAGTTTATTTGTAGTTTTTTGTAGAGTTTTTGTAGATGACGAGAAAATTTTTTAGTCAACCATTTTTTTTAAACATAGATTGTAGTATAAATGAAGTAATTTTGTAGATACCCTTAAAAATAACGATATTGACATTTGTTTGACTTTGTAGTTTATTTGTAGAATTTTTGTAGATGAAGATAAAATTTTGTAGTCTAACATTTTTTCAACATAGATTGTAGTTTAATTGTAGTATAAATGTAGTTATTTTATAGATACCCTTAAAAACAATACAACTTTATACAATACTTAAACTGATTTGTAGTTTATTTGTAGAAATTTTGTAGATGAAGAGAAAATTTGTAGTCAACATTTTTTTTTCAACATAGATTGTAGTTTAATTGTAGTATAAATGTAGTAATTTGTAGATACCCTTAAAAACAATACAACTTTATACAATACTAAAACTGATTTGTAGTTTATTTGTAGAAGTTTTGTAGATGAAGAGAAAATTTTGTAGTCAACATTTTTTCAACATAAGACCAGCGCCATTTTTCCCCTCCCCTTTCTTCATCTTCTCCATTTCTTCTTCTTCTCAAAAAATACAGAGATGAGACCCATTTTTTATAATAAGATTTTCCCCATTCAATTGTAGCATGGTTGGGATTTTGGACATGATTGCGTGTTGTTACTGAGGTATTGTTCTATGTTTTTTCATTTTTTTATTTCTGGATTGAGAAAAAAAAAGATGAAGAACAGAGTATCTACAGTATTGGTTTCTACAATTTGAGTTGATTTTGTTGAATAATTGGTCGCCTTTTTGATTTCTAATCTGAGGAAAAAACTCGAAGAATTGAATTCTACAATTTGTTTTTTGTTTTTGAAGTTGTTCGTCTTTTTTTTTGAATTGTAGTTTAAGAAAAAAGATCGCAAATGAGATAAAGGTTCCGTTTCAAATTTGAATTGAATGTGGCTAAATCAATTAGGAAATTCTGTTCCTCATTTTTAGCACATCATATTAGGAGGATTCTGCTGTATTAATTACTAATTAACGGATGGTATTAAAATTGTAGGAAAACTGTGGAGAGGTTGGGCAATTTACATACTATGCACATATTTGGTAATAAGGTTTCATATATGGTATAGCAAGGAAAAAATCCCTTTTCAATATCAGATTTTTGCAAACTCTAGCCATTTAAAATTCAAGCTTTAACTGAATCTAATTTTTTTATGGCTAGACAATTTATCTATTTTACCTAGTGATGGACTAATGCAACTAATTAATTAATCAACTAACCTAAGAATGCACTTTGTGATTTTACTGTATTTAACTAATGCATTTAACGATGTAGTTAAGTTCTAAAATGCAATTTAAAATCTAAAATGCTATGAAATTAAGATTTGAACATTTTTTTATGGTTTTCGTGATTCACGATATTCCTAACATGCATAAAAATGCGAATAAATGCAAAAAAAATAAAGACAAATGTAACGACCCGACCGATCGTTCCGTGAGATTTAGCCCATTTCCCCTATTTCTGCATTTGTTATGTATCGCTATTTTGTTTTTGATGTGTTGGATAAATTGGTTTGGGTCCGGAGTGGTTATGGTGAGAGTTTAGGCAGTTAGCTTTTTAAAGAAGCCTCATAGTTGAGAAAGTCAACTGAGAGTTGACTTATTGTAAACGACCTCAGAATGTAGATTTTATGGCTCGAATAGCTTCGTTAGGTGATTTGGGACTTAGGAGTGTGTTCAGAATATTTTTGTGATGTCCGGTGTAGAATTAGGCTTGAATTGGCGAAAGTTAGTTTTTGGCGATTTCGGTCGGTAGTGGAAAATAGGCTATCGAGGTCGGAATGGAATTCTAGAAGTTGGAACAGTTTCGTAATGTCACTTTGGACATGTCTGCAAAATTTCAGGTTAATCGGAAGTGTTTTGGTTGGTTTCGGCGTAGTTGGCGAATTTTAGGAGTTTCAAAGTTCTTAGGCTTGAATTTGATGAAAATTTGGTATTTTCGTGTTGTTTTTGGTGTTTTGAGGGCTCGACTAAGCTGGAATAATGCTACGGGGTGTATTGGTATGTTTGGTTTGGGCCCCGAGGGGCTCGGGATTGATTTCGGATGGTTGACGGGAAGTTGGAGTAATTTTTTGAAATCTGCAGTGCTGGTTTGCTGGTGTTTTCGCACCGGCGGAAGGGGAGTCGTAGGTGCGGTTGCGCAGGAGCGGAGAAAAAGGTTGCTGGTGCGAGTTTTGATTGTGTAGTGAATGGTCCGCAGGTGCGAGGGGTTTGTCGCACCTGCGATGTCGCTAGTGCGGAAAGATGGTCGCAGGCGCGAGAATTGGACGTTAAGATAGTTTTTGCTGGTGCGCGCCCTGGGACCGTAGGTGCGGCCAATTGTCCACAGGTACGGATATGACTGCACAGAACAGTATAAAAAGGACTCCTCCGCGAAATTTCTTATTTTTTTCATCAATTTGCATGCGGGAGGAGTCCATTGAAGGTGATTTTGAGAAGGAAATTCAAGGTTCTTAAGCAAAGGTAAGTTCTTTGGTTGTTAATCCCGTTCCTATGCTATTTTGTTAGGATTAGGCTTGGAAATTTAAGGATTTGAGTAGGAAAAAGTTGGAAAATGGGAGGAAAGAAGTGGGATTTCTTTTGGGATTTTGGAATGGCAATTGTAGTCCAATTTTAGTGTTCTTGGTATGTATAGAATCGTGGGAGGAAGAGGGTTCTAGTGATGTAAAAATTATCGGATTCCGAGATGTGGGCCTGGTGCTCGGGGTTGGCCGAATTTCGAGATTTTTTGACTAAATGGATAATTTTCGATTGGGTTGTGTTCCTTGAGTATATATTGATGATGTTAATTGGTTTTTGGATAGATTCGAAGCAATCGGGAGACAATTTAAGGGGCAAAGGCATAGCGGACTAGTGTCGCCGGTAGAGGTAAGTAATGGTCTTAAATATTGTCCTGAGGGTATGGAACCCCGGACTGCATTATTTCCTCACTGAATTTGGAATGGCGCACATGTCGGATGACGAATATGTGGCACGTACTGGTTTTTGGATTGGACTAGGTCATCTCCGCGGCGACTAATGAGTTGCATATTTACTCAAAATCTTATGTTAGATTATGTTCTAAAGATTTGTGAAATATTTGGGTTGTAAGCCACGTTTGGGCCTCGTGCCGATATGTCAGACCCTTTGAGGGCGTTTTACTGTTGTTTCCTCACTACCTGTTGATTATTTTACTCTGCATCATTGTGCATACTGTTTTATTTGAAACTCAGCCTGATTTACACTACATGAGCATTAAAATGATGTTTTCGGGTTGAGTACCTCGTTCTACTACTTCGCCCGAGGAGCTTTTTGAGTGGTTCCATCGAGTGTGGAGGAGGGCCAAGAGTGATGGTGAGGTGTTGAGTGATATTAGCGCTTGGGCTGAAGGAGCTCCTCCGGAGTCTGTACACACCCCCCAGTGAGCGCACCGAGTGCGAGTGATGAGTGATTGGGAGGCATGAGTGGTTGTGAGGTGATGAGTGATTGTGAGGTGCTGAAGGATTTGTGAGGTATGCCCGAGGGGCTAATTATGAAACATGTTTTCGCCTGAGGGGCTACTTATGATTTTACTACATTCATTTGCATACCAAATCTTTGTTTTAAAGTTGTGAAAAATGTGCATTGTTTTAAGGACTTTTATGAAGTTGATTTCTAAGGTATGATGATTTCGTATATCTATGAATACTATTGGCAAGTAAGGTTGTGTATATTGTGACTTGATGTCATTGATTTTTATGTGATTCCTTGCTACTTAGACTTGATTTATCTCCATTACTATTGAGTTGGCGTACTCACATTACTCCATGCACCTCTGTGTGCAGATTCAGGAGCAGACATCGAACGTTAGCTTATATATATATATCGCAGCGGAGCCGTATCGTGGGGATATAGAGGTAGTTGTTCAGCGTTCGCATCATCTTTGCTTTCCCTTCCTATTGTATTTAACTGTGATTCGGAGTTTTGTATCATAATACTGTATTTTGGTTTAATTCACTAGATGCTCATGACATGTTGGCTCCGTGTTTTGGGGATGGTAGTACTATATATAAAATTTTTCTATTATATTAAGAAACTTTCTGTATATTGTTACGAAATGCTTGAAACTTAAATGAGATTTTCTAAAGAAAATGTGAACACGCGGTGGTCGGCTAGCCTAGTTCCACGATAGGCGCCATCATGGCCGATTAGGATTTGGGGTCATGATAGTTTGGTATCAGAGCCCTAGGTTACATAGGACTCAACGGTCATGAGCAGGTTTAGTAGAGTCTTGTGTATCGGTATGGAGACGTCTGTACTTATCTTCGAGAGACTGACGAATTTTAGGAAACATTCTATCGTTCTTGAACTCTTTCGTGCTAATCTATTGATTCTTGAAATCTGAACTTATGTTGTTTCATTCTCTCACAGATGGTGAGGACACGCTATACCGATCAGGGTCACCAGTCACCAGCTAGACCAGCGAGAGGTCGAGGCCGTGGTAGAGGTAGGGGGCCAGCCCGCGCAGCAGCCCGTGTAGTACCTCAGGATCCCCCTATCGATCATGATCAGGTTCCCGCCGATGGTGTCCCAGCAGGACAGGCTCAGGCACCAGCAGTGCCTATGGTTATTCCGGGTCTTCAGGAGGCCCTATCTCAAATATTGTCAGGATGCATCGGTTTGGCTCAGGCCGTTGCCATGTCTTCTTCTGCCACTACAGCTCAGGCCGGGGGACGCAATCAGACTCCAGCTGCCCGGGCACCTGAGCAGGCTGCACAGGGTATTCAGACACCGGGAGCAGCCCCAGCTCCGCCAACTGCTCCGCCGGCTGCTCCGATTCAGGATTATGTGGTCCCTGCTATGCCTGAGGACGAGCAACCTAGGTTGGAGAGATTCACCAGACTTCAGCCTCCGACTTTAAGCGGCATAGAAGGCGAGGATGACCAAGTCTTTCTAGATAGGTGCCAGAGGATACTGCGCACTGCGAGTATTCTGGAGACCAGTGGGGTCACGTTTGTGACGTTTTAGTTTGCGGGTGCTGCCTTTACTTGGCGGGAGTCTTTTGAGAGGCGTAGACCGGTTGGTTCAGCACCTCTTACTGGAAGTAGTTCTCCGCGATATTTTTGAAGAAGTATGTTCCTCAGTCCCATAGAGAGGAGCAACGTAGGCAGTTTGAGCAGCTGCGCCAAGGAGAGTTATCAGTCACTCAGTACGAGATGAGATTTTCCGAGTTAGCTAGGGATGCTTATGAGATTATCCCTACTGATAGGGAGAGGGTGAGGAGGTTCATAGATGGTCTTTCTTATCAGTTGTGGTTGTTTATGACTCGAGAGAGAGTATCGGGTGCTTCATTCAAGCAGGTTGTTGACATAGCTCAAGACATTGAGTCTGTTCGCCGCTAGGAGCGGGAGGAGAGGGAGGCCAAGAGGCCTCGTGGTTTGGGTAGTTCTAATGGTTATCCCTTCAGGGGACAGTTTCAGCAGGGTAGGGACCGTTCATTTAGGCCGCCCAGCTTATAGTGGTGCATCTTCGGGGCAGGGTCCCCGTGGTTCTCAGTCAGGCCGTACTTCTTTTGGTGCCCTCCTAGCTCAGAGTGCAGCTCGAGCACCTCCAGTTCAAGGTTCATCTATACAAGAGTCTTCCAGTGGCCGTACAGGTGCTAGGGGTTTCTATCAGTCCCCGCCTCCAGCTCCAGGTAGTTTTTTTGAGTGTGGAGAGTTCGGGCACGGGTGGAGGCAATGTCCCCGCCGTTCCAGTGGATCTTCTCAACTGAGGGGCTAGCCCTCGACTTCAGCTCCAATCACTTCACCACCCGCCCAGGCAGCCAGGGGTGGTGGTCAGTCAGCCAGAGGCCGCCCTAGAGGGGGAGGTCGAGCAGGGGGAGGTCAAGCTCGTATGTATGCATTTCCAGCCATGTCGGATGCTATGGCCTCAAATGCCGTGATTTCAGGTATTGTTTCAGTCTAATGCCGTGATGCCTTGGCTTTATTTGACCCTGGTTCCAAATATTCCTATGTTTCTTCATATTTTTGCTGGTTTTCTAGATGTGCCCCGTGAGTCTCTAGTCACCTCTGTTCATGTGTCGACTTCGTTGGGCGATACTGTTGTTGTGGTCCGTGTGTATCAGTCGTGCATTATATCTATTGGGGGTCTGGAGACCCGAGTGGACCTATTGTTACTCAGCATGGTTGATTTTGACGTGTTTTTGGGCATGGATTAGTTATCTCCGTGTCGTGCTGTTCTTGATCGTCACGCTAAGACCTTGACCTTAGCTATTCCGGGGTGTCCGAGGGTTGGAGAGGTTCTTCCGAGTATATGCCTAGCAGGGTGATTTCTTACCTAAAGGCTAGGCGCATGGTTAAAAAGGGGTGTTTATCTTATTTGGCCTTTGTGAGGGATGTCGGTGGTGAGACTTCCGCTATTGATTCAGTTCCTGTGATCCGTGATTTTTCGGATGTGTTTCCTGCAGACCTGCCAGGCATGCCACCTGATAGGGATATTGATTTTGGTATTGACCTGGTGCCAGGCACTCAACCTATTTCTATTCCACCATATCGTATGGTACTATTGGAGCTAAAGGAATTGAAGGAGCAGCTTCAGGAGCTCCTAGATAAGGGGTTCATTCGGCCTAGTGTGTCGACTTGGGGTACACCAGTGTTGTTCGTTAAGAAGAAGGATGGGTCCATGCGTATGTGTATTGACTATCGGCATTTGAATAAGGTTACGTTGAAGAACAGTATCCCTTGCCCCGCATTGATGATTTGTTTGACCAGCTTCATGGAGCTAGAGTATTTTCCAAGATTGATTTGAGATCTGGGTACCATCAGTTGAGGATTCAGGATTCTGATATTCCGAAGACTGCTTTCAAGACTAGGTATGGTCATTATGAGTTCTTGGTTATGCCGTTTGGGCTGGCAAATACCCTAGTTGCGTTCATGCAATTGATGAACAACGTGTTTCAGCCTTATCTTGATTCCTTCGTCATTGTGTTCATTGATGACATCCTAGTTTATTATCGTAGCCAGGAAGAGCATGCTCAACATTTGAGAGTCGTGTTGCAGAGATTGAGGGAGGAGAAGCTTTATGCGAAATTCTCCAAGTGTGTGTTTTGGCTACGATCGGTAGCTTCATTGGGGCACGTGGTGTCTAGTGAGGGAATTCAGGTTGATCCAAAGAAGATAGAAGCGGTGCAGAGTTGGCCCAGACCGTCCTCAGCTACAGAGGTTAGGAGTTTCCTTAGTTTGGGGGGATATTACCATCGCTTTGTGGAGGGATTCTCTTCGATTGCTTCGCCTTTGACCAGGTTGACCAAGAAGGGTGCTCTATTCAGATGGTCTGATGAGTGTGAGGAGAGCTTTCAGAAGCTCAAGTCAGCATTGACTACAGCTCCAGTACTAGTTTTGCCTGCTGGTTCGGGTTCTTACACAGTTTATTGTGATGCTTCTAGAGTTGGCTTGGGAGCGGTATTGATGCAGGACGGTAGGGTGATTGCCTACGCGTCCAGACAGTTGAAGGTGCACGAGAAGAATTATCCAGTGCACGATCTTGAGTTAGCTGCCATTGTTCATGCCTTGAAGATTTGGCGGCATTATTTGTATGGAGTGCAGTGTGAGATTTTCACTGATCATCGCAGTTTGCAGTATATGCTAAGGCAANGAGAGTTTGGGGAGTTTAGCTTACCTTCCAGTAGCAGAGCGGCCATTAGCTCTTGATGTTCAGTCCTTAGCAGGTCATTTGGTGAGATTGGATTTATCAGAGCCCCCGCGGGTGTTGGCTTGTGTAGCCTCCAGGTCTTCTCTTTATGATCAGATTAAAGCACGCCAGTATGATGATCCACATTTGGTTGTTCTTCCGGACAGGGTCCGTCGCGGTGATGTTAGAGATGTGGCTATTGGTGATGATGGGGTCATAAGGATGCAGGGACGGATTTGCGTGCCCAATGTAGATGGGCTTCGAGTTTTGATTCTAGTAGAGGCTCATAATTCGCGGTATTCCATCCATCTGAGTGCCGCGAATATGTATCAGGATTTGAGGAAGCATTATTGGTGGAGGAAAATGAAGAAGGATGTCGTGGAGTTTCTGGCTCGGTGTCTCAACTGTCAGCAGGTCAAGTATGAGCACCAGAGACCTGGTGGATTGCTTCAGAGATTTGATATTCCAAAGTGGAAGTGGGAGCGTATCACCATGGACTTCATAGTTGGACTCCCACGGACTTCGAGGAGGTTTGATGCTATATGGGTTATTGTGGATCTGCTAACCAAGTCCGCGCACTTCATTCCTGTTGGTACTACGTATTCATCGGAGAGGTTACGTGAGATTTATATCAGGGAGATTGTCCGTTTGCATGAGGTTCCAGTTTCTATCATTTTTGACAAAGGCACTCAGTTACATCTCAGTTTTGGAGAGTCGTGCAGAGAGAGTTGGGTACTCAGGTTGAGTTGAGCACAGCGTTTCATCCTCAGACTGACGGGCAGTCAGAGTGTACCATTCAGATTTTGGAGGACATGTTGCGTGCTTGTGTGATTGACTTTGGCAGTTCGTGGGATCAGTTTCTACCACTAGCGGAGTTTGCATATAATAACAGCTATCAGTCCAGTATTCAAATGGCTCTGTATGAGGCTTTGTATGGTAGGAGGTATATATCTCCGGTTGATTGGTTTGAGCCGGGCGAGACTAGGCTATTGGGCACAAACTTGGTTCAGGATGCTTTGATTAAGACAAAGTTGATTCAGGAGCGGCTTTGCAAGGTGAAATCTAGGCAGAAGAGTTATGCGGACCGGAATGTCCGAGATGTGTCTTTCATGGTTGGGGATAAGGTGTTGCTAAAGGTGTCACCCATGAAGGGTATTATGAGATTCGGGAAGAGAGGGAAGCTGAGTCCAAGGTTCATTGGGCCATTTGAGGTACTTCAGAGGGTTCGGGAGTATAGGCTTGCTATGCCTCCCAGTTTATCGAGTATTCATCCAGTATTCCATGTTTTGATGCTCCGAAAGTATGTTGGTGACCCTTCCCATGTTTTGGACTTCAGCACGGTACAACTCGAGGGTGATATGTCATATGAGGTAGAGCCAGTGGCTATTTTGGGTCGACAGGTCAGGAAGCTGAGGTCTAAGGATATAGTTTCAGTAAAGGTTCAGTGGAGGGGGCAGCCGGTGGAAGATTCCACCTGGGAGACCGAGCGAGAGATGCGGGACAAATATCCTCACTTATTTGAGACTCCAGGTATGTTTCTAGACTCGTTCGAGGATGAACATTTGTTTAATAGGGAGAGGATGTAACGACCCGATCGGTCGTTCCGTGAGATTTACCCCATTTCCCCTAGTTCTGCATTTGTTATGTATTGCTATCTTGTTTTTGATGTGTTGGATCAGTTGATTTGTGTCCAGAGTGGTTATGGTGAGAGTATAGGCAATTAGCCTTTTAAAGAAGCCAAATAGTTGAGAAAGTCACCTGAGAGTTGACTTATTGGTAAACGACCTCGGGATGCAGATTTTATGGCTCAAATAGCTTCGTTAGGTGATTTGGGACTTAGGAGTTTGTTCAGAAACCGGTGTAGAATCAAGCTTGAATTGGCGAAAGTTAGTTTTTGGCGATTTCCGGTCGGTAGTGGAAAATAGGCTATCAAGGTCGGAATGGAATTCTGAAAGTTGGAACAGTTTCGTAATGTCATTTTGGACATGTCTGCAAAATTTCAGGTTAATCGGAGGTGTTTTGGTTGGTTTCGGCGTAGTTGGCGAATTTTAGGAGTTTCAAAGTTCTTAGGCTTAAATTTGATGAAAATTTGGTGTTTTCGTGTTGTTTTTGGTGTTTTGAGGGCTCGACTAAGTTGGAATAATGTTATGGGGTGTGCTGATATGTTTGATTGGGGCCCCGAGGGGCTCGGGATTGATATCGGATGGTTGACGGGAAGTTGGAGTGATTTTTGAAAATCTACAGTGCTGGTTTGCTGGTGTTTTCGCACCTGCGGAAGGGGAGTCGCAGGTGCGGTTGCATAGGAGAGGAGAAAAATGTTGCAGGTACGAGTTTTGATTGTGTAGGGAATGGTCCGCAGGTGCGAGGGGTTTGTCGCACATGCGATGTCGCTGGTGCGGAAAGATGGTCGCAGGCGCGAGAATTGGACGTTAAGATAGTTTTTGCTAGTGCACACCCTGGGACCGTAGGTGCGGCCAATTGTCCACAGGTACGGATATGACTGCACAGAACAGTATAAAAAGGACTCCTCCGCGAAATTTCTTATTTTTTTCATCAATTTGCATGCGGGAGGAGTCCATTGAAGGTGATTTTGAGAAGGAAATTCAAGGTTCTTAAGCAAAGGTAAGTTCTTTGGTTGTTAATCCCGTTCCTATGCTATTTTGTTAGGATTAGGCTTGGAAATTTAAGGATTTGAGTAGGAAAAAGTTGGAAAATGGGAGGAAAGAAGTGGGATTTCTTTTGGGATTTTGGAATGGCAATTGTAGTCCAATTTTAGTGTTCTTGGTATGTATAGAATCGTGGGAGGAAGAGGGTTCTAGTGATGTAAAAATTATCGGATTCCGAGATGTGGGCGCGGTGCTCGGGTTTGGCCGAATTTCGAGATTTTTTGACTAAATAGATAATTTTCGATTGAGTTGTGTTCCTTGAGTATATATTGATGATGTTAATTGGTTTTTGGCTAGATTCGAAGCAATCGAGAGCCAATTTAAGGGGCAAAGGCATAGCGGACTAGTGTCGCGGCCCGGTAGAGGTAAGTAATGGTCTTAATGGAACCCCAGACTACATTATTTTCTCACTGAATTTGGAATGGCGCACATGCCGGATGACGAATATGTGGCGCGTACTGGTTTTTGGATTGGACTAGGTCCTCTCCACGGCGACTAATGAGTTGCATATTTACTCAAAATCTTAAGTTAAATTATGTTCTAAAGATTTGTGAAATATTTGGGCTGTAAGCCACGTTTGGGGCCTCGTGCCGATCTGTTAGACCTTTTGAGGGCGTTTTACTGCTGTTTTCCTCACTACCTGTTAATGATTTTACTCAGCATCATTATGCATACTGTTTTATTTGAAACTCAACCTGATTTACACTACATGAGCATTAAAATGATGTTTTCGGGTCGAGTACCCCGTTCTACTACTTCGCCCGGGGGGCTTTTCGAGTGGTTCCACCGAGTGTGGCCGAGGGCCAAGAGTGTTGGTGAGGTGCTGAGTGATATTAGTGCTTGGGCTGAAGGAGCCCCTCCGGAGTCTGTACACACCCCCAGTGAGCGCACCGAGTGCGAGTAATGAGTGATTGGGAGCCATGAGTGGCTGTGAGGTGCTGAGTGATTGTGAGATGCTAAGGAATTTGTGAGGTATGCCCGAGGGGCTAATTATGAAACATGTTTTCTCCTGAGGGGCTACTTATGATTTTACTACATTCATTTGCATACCAAATCTTTGTTTTAAAGTTGTGAAAAATGTGCATTGTTTTAAGGACTTTTATGAAGTTGATTTCTAAGGTATGATGATTTCGTATATCTATGTATACTATTGGAAAGTAAGGTTGCGTATATTGTGACTTGATGACATTGATTTTTATGTGATTCCTTGCTACTTAGACTTGATATATCTCCATTACTACTGAGTTGGCATACTCATATTACTCCCTGCACCTCTGTGTGCAGATTCAGGAGCAGACATCAAGTGTTAGCTTATATATATATCGCAGCGGAGCCGGATCATGGAGACATAGAGGTAGTTGTTCAGCGTTCGCAGCATCTCTGCTTTCCCTTCCTGTTGTATTTAACTTTGATACGGAGTTTTGTATCATAATACTGTATTTTGGTTTAATTCACTAGATGCTCATGACATGTTGGCTCCGGATTTTGGGGATGGTAGTACTGTGTATAAAATTTGCCTATTATATTAAGAAACTTTCTGTATATTGTTACGAAATGCTTGAAACTTAAATGATATTTTCAAAAGAAAATGTGAATACGCGGTGGTCGGCTAGCCTAGTTCCACGATAGGCGCCATCACGGCCGGTTTGGATTTGGGGTCGTGACAAAAAAATTCTATAATTCATAAAAATGATTAAAATTATATTTGGATTATTTTAGGAGTAATTTTCTATTGTGGGACAAAAATTAGATTCTCACAAACGTATACTTAAAATTGAGACAACATGACATACCTCACAAGAGCAGACCTTTAAGTCAAGAACATCCATTTTTCCTATTTAACGTTTTCTAGCTTGCGGATAGAAGAAATTGAAACTTAACTCAGAGAAGAAGAGTTTTGTCATAGCTTTATGTCACACATCGCACATATAATGTGTTACAAAATAAAATATATAACAAAAACTAAGTAATTAACAAGATCTGCTACAATATGAATATCAACAATAATATTGAGAGGAAATGAAGAGAATTCTATCATTGCTATTATCCTAAACATATAATTCCTCTTGTCCACAATAAGTGACATCTTAGTCTTTGACACATCCCTTAAGAAAATGCGTGCTAATTCCTAGAAATGAAATAAGTATTTTGACTAAATTATTCTTAATTAAAATTTGTGTATTGTTGTAACGACCTGGTCTGTCGTTACGTAGAACTTGCATTTTTATTATTTTCATTGACTTGTCATGGATTGGTTATTCTATTATTGATGTGTTAGAGTCGATAGGCTTGAAATCGTAATGGTTAAATGAGAATTCAGTAACTTAGTCTTTAAAAGATAGTCTTATGATGGGAAAAGTCAACTGAAAGTTGACTTATTGGGAAACAACTTCGAAATGCGGATTTTATGGCTTGGATAACTTCTTTAGGTGATTTGGGACTTAGGAGTGTGTTCGGAATATTTTTGTGATGTCCGGTGTAGAATTAGGCTTGAATTGACGAAAGTTAGTTTTTGGCGATTTCTGATCGGCAGTGGAAAATAGGCTATCGGGGTTGGAATGGAATTCCGACAGTTGGAACAGGTTCGTAATGTCATTTTGGATATGTCTGCAAAATTTCAGGTTAATCGGAGTTGTTTTGGGTAGTTTCGGCAACGTTGGAGGATTTTAGAAATTTCAAAGTTCTTACGCTTGAATTTGATGTGATTCTGGTGTTTTGATGTTATGTTTGACGTTTCGGGGGCTCGACTAAGTTTGCATGATCATATATAAGGTGTTGGTATGTTTGGTTGGGGTCCCGTGGGGCTTGGGATGGTTTCGGATGGCTAACGGAGAATTTGGAATGACTTTTGTCACTGCTGGTTCTGTTGCTGGTGTTTTTCGCACTTGCCGATGGGGAGCCACTGGTGCGGTTCCGCAGGAGCAGACGTGGCACCGCAGGTGCGGAAGTTGGCCAAGTGAAGGGATTTCCGCAGGTACGAGGTATTGGCCGCACCAGCGAGGCTACAGGTGCGGGAGATCAATCGCAGGTGTGGGATTTGAAGCCGTAGGATTTTTCCGCAGGTGCGGTTCCGCAGGTGCGTTTAAGTGCTCGTAGGTGCGGACCCACTGGGCAGAAGGTATAAAAACGTGCCTTCGTGAATTTTAGCCATTTTCTCAATATTTCATCCGGGTTTGAAGCTTTTGGAAGGGTTTTGAAGAGGGAATTCGATAGTTATTCATCAAGGTAAGATTTTTGGACTCTAAACTCGTTTATATGTGATTAAAGGTCAGAATTATGGTGGAAATTAGGGAAAAATCAGTGTAAATTGGGTGATTAGGGCTTGGGATTAAGAATGTTTAAAATGGTGATTTGAGGAGTCATTTGGACTCCGAATTTAGTGTTCCTTATATGTACGGACTCGTGAGATGACGAAGAACGGTTTGGTATAAAAATTTCTGAATTTCGGGACATGGGCCCGGGGTCGGGTTTTGACCAATTTCGGGATTTTTGAGTATTTTGATACATTTCGATTGGGATTAGTTCCTTAGCATATTATAATGATATGCATCTGATTGTTGGTAGATTTGGAGCACTCGGAGGCCGAATTTAGAGGCAAGGGCACTGCGGAGTAGTGTATTAGCTGGTTTTGAGGTAAGTAACGCTTCCAAACTTGGAACTGAGGGTTCGAAACCCCAAACTATTTGATATTTGCTGTTAATTAAGGTGACACACTTGCCAAGTGACGGGCATGCGGGCGGTTACCGAATATTTGTAGCCTGACTCATCCCATGGCACTATCTACTGGTTATTCCAGATTGATATTGTACTGTGAAAGTGGTAATTACCTCGAACGAAATAGAAATCATGCTAGGTATAAATGTTAAGGCTTTACGTCGATGTGTTTAGACCGGAATGGTCGATTATTGTTGTCTTTATCTGTGATTATTATTTTCATGTACTCAGTCCTGTTATAGTGTATGTTTCATGCCTCAGTCTCGTAAGTTGCTAGTTTATTTTATATTATCATTGGTTTGAACTGATTTTCATATGTTAGAGCATTGTGAGTGAGACTGGAAGGTACTGACTGAGTGAGGCTTGGAGCCTTGTTTTGAGATAGTTATGAGGCCGGACTGCACACCGCAGCGATCCTGAAATCATGCCTTCGTTGGCTTGATATAGCGCTTGGGCTGAAAGGAGCCCCTCCGGAGTCTATATACACCCCAGTGAGCGCACAGATATTCCGGAGATGGATTTCTCCGTGGTTATTATGTTCCGGAGATGGATCTTCTCCGTGGGGGCTGGATCGACCTTTTTCCTCAGTACTTGGTGACTGTATCACTTGTGTTTATGTAATGTCCGGGATGGACTTCCTTGGGTCAGAAGGCCGTATTCTAGTACTGAGTGGACCACCTTATGAGAGAGTGATTACTGAGAATACAATCATTCTTGGTTCTATAGGCATTCATGCTAGTATGCAGAGTTACATGCATATCTTGATGCATCATGTTTATTTCCTGATATATTACTGTCGTGTCCAAGCTATATATTGTTGTTCGTATTATCGGAGGTTTAGTCTGTCACTACCTCTCAACTCGTAGTTTGGCTTCGTTACTACTGAGTTGGTGTACTCACATTACCCTCTGCACCTTGTGTGCAGATCTAGGTACAACGAGATTCAGCTCTGGTCAGTAAGTAGCAGCAGTTTTCATCAGAGTTGACGAGGTAGCAGCTGGCAACCATGATCTCGTCTTCTCTTCCTTTTCTACCGTCGCATTTATTTTCAGACTATGTTAGTCATTTCTTTTGGTTGTATTAAGTACTAGCAGCTCATGACTGTGTGACACTAGATCTGGGGTTGGTAGGATTTGGTCTTTTGAATTTCTTAAACTGGTTTCCAAAAATATTGGATTTATTATTATTATTATTATTATTATTGATTTCAGACTTGTTAAAAAGGGCATTATATTGGAAATTGTATTTAGTTAGATAAAATGGGTGGCTTGCCTGGTTCCACGATAAGCGCCATCACGACTCCGGAAATGGGTCGTGACAAGTTGGTATCAGAGTGCTAGGTTAAATAGGTCTCACTAGTCATGGGCAGGTTTAGTAGAGTCTTGCGGATCGGCACCGAGACGTCTATACTTATCTTCGAGAGGCTGCAGAACCTTTAGGAAAAATCTCACATTCTTGAACTCTTATCGTGCAAATCCATTGATTTAACATGAAGCGTAATTCATTGAACTCTTTTCATGTATTCAAACGCGCACGTGAGCGCTTGGTATCAGCCGTGCACCGATGGTTTGTGACTTCCATGAATGGGATGTGATTTTAGCATGCTTGGGGCCAGTCTGGAGGACTTGAGGTCGGATTTTTGTCTGTAGATTGAGTGCTGAGATTTCATTTGTGTGAGCATATGTATTGGGGACTTATATGTCCGTTGGTGTCCTTATTGACGAGACTTGGTGACTAGACGACTACGTGGTGAGTTTGATTGATAGTTAGATGTGTTCAGGTTGTTTGATTGTGACAAGAATGGATTAGCGGAAAATGTGGCAAGAACCATTAAGTATTTGACGTCTATATTGAGTTAGGATATAGCTTCGAGTTGTGAGTGTATTGAAGGACCTCTCGTGTGGCTTAGTTGTGGAGTTAAGTAGATCTTTCTGTTGTGTTATGAGTTCCTGGTGATGTCTTTTGGGTTGACCAATGCCCCAACAACGTTCATGTATTTGATTGACGGTGTATTCAGCCGTGTTATAACTCCTTTGTTATTGTATTTATTGATGGCATCTTGCCGTACTCTCGTAGATAGGGATAACATACTCGACATTTGTTGATGGTATTACAAGGGTATAGAGAGGAAAAGCTTTGTGCGAAGTTATCCAAGTGTGAATTGTTGGCTTAGTTCAGTAGCATTCTAGGGACATGTGGTTTCCAACGAAGGTATCTATGTGGTCATACGAGTGCGATTGGAGCTTCCAGAAGCTCAAGAATTCCTGGACCACAGCTCCAGTGTTAGTATTGCCATCAGCTTCAGGTTTTTATACCGCTTATGGGATGTCTCAAGGGCAGGCAACGGTGGTGTTCTAATGTAGGAAGGTATAGTGATTGTGTGATAGCTATGATATTCGGAAGTGTATAGGGAGATAACATTTTGAGATTTAGCAGGTAGGGGTATCTCCTGCGGGTTGTCCTGAGGTGTGTGACCCTTATGTTTATCTGTAGCAAGTTCTTTTCTATCAGTAGATGATGTATGTTGTAATTTGAGTTTAACTCGCTTGTGGAAGTTGGCATGACCATTACAATGGTGGATGCGAGATTTGCATTTTATGTGAGTGTTAGATGGTTTGGGTCATATAAGCTTATGGAGAATTTAGTTGAACCTCACCACAGTATGGTGGCAGTGATAGTGTATGGGCATCGTGAGTTATTGTTTGTCTTGATCTTTGGCTTTGAGCCAAGTGGGGGAGTCCGCTAATGATAAGTAGGTTACATGATTGTGTGTTGTATTGGTTTCGATTCGAGTTATGTTGGTGAATCAGTTATGACCTATAGAGGTGGAGTCTGGGAATGACTCGAGTGATGGAAATTTCTTCGATACAAGTTGTAATGTACTTTACAGATAGTGGAATTCATTGTATGATGGGGTTGTACTTGTACGTGTAAAGTGTGCAATGCATGAGCGAGCTTGTTGCTTCAAAGGTGTGGATTATTTTCCTAGTATGTGGATTGCAAGCGGGGTCAGGTCGTTCTGTTTACTTGGTTAGTGTAATTGAAATTTCGTAGAGTAAATGGCGTTCAAGAATGGTTCAGACGGATTCAAGTTTATATGTAGCGATCGAGGATCTTCAAGGTGTGAGAAGGGCTAGAACTGAGATTTACGAGAAAGGTGTCTAGGCTCGTGGTGTATTTGCATTATCATGGATTCTATCCATCAGTATCAGAAAAGTGAAGGTAATGACTTTAAATTCGTAGGAAGTCTCTTTAGGGTAAGTATTTCTAATGTGGTGCATTTGGGGATAATTGAGGGAGTATTCAGCGGCCTATGAGCCTTAGACGGTATATTTTTATGCTCGGTTTTTTTGCGGTGAGTAGGGATTGAGAATGGTAGTATTATGGCAAGAAGAAGTATCAATTTGAAGGTAAGTCAGAAGGAACTTGAATAAATAGGACAGCTTGGTAGCAGGTCGGATCGGGATGATAAGGAATATGGTTAGTTCCTTGGGTGTTTATAAGTTAATGAGTTGTTACAGGTGTTTATTAGCAATTCTCTTGGAATTTGATGGCATGCGTATCTTAGTTGAGTTAAAAGGATTCAGTCCTGTCGGTTTGGTGTTGTACAAGTGTGATTCGGGAGTTCTTGATGGTCTCTACCACGGTTGGAGATGTATATTTCTACGGGCGTGAGGGTCAGATATGGTAATTGGGGCGCCTCATGGATTTTGAGACTGGGAGTTTTCATTAACAGATTATTTTTGTAGTTGTGAACTACGAGGATGCGAGCAAAGCTAATCAGGTGTTAGTATATGTCATGATTCGGTCATTATGAACGTTCGAAGGGTTATCTACCTATTATGGGTGACCAGAGTTGACTTGGAGTTATTGGTAGGCCTGTATGGGTGTGTGTCCTGTACCGAGTCGGAATTGTTGACTCCAAAATGCTATTGTTGAGGGATGTACCATTCGATGGTCATTGAGCTTATTCGTATCTTGGAGTGATCTATGAGTCACCTTTCGGTGTTCGAGGAGTTGTGATCGTTGGTTATAGATGTGCATATGATGTAGTCCTATCAGAGCTGTATAGCGAGATTTAATTAAGGTAAGTAATTGGGTGTTGCAGGATTGAGACGTGTTGGTTATGTTCTTTCTAGTTCGGGTGGCATGGTATCGTCCGATTTCCCGTGATTATGGCAATGCATTTTGAGTAATTGATGTCGAACATCGCATGGGTATTGATTTTGAGAAAGGTGTCTTGGAGTGTGTCATATGGTCCAGCGGTTGGATGGGATCACGCTCTGCAGCTCAGTTAGGTTGAGGTATGATCCTTGGTGTCGGATTTGTGTGATATGGTTTTACGATGTGTATCAGGCTTTTAGCGTGATGTGGTAATGGTAAGTGTTCGTGGCAGGAAAGCCCTCTCGTGCGAGTCTTCTTTATTTAATGAATTGAACTTTTGGTATGTGGTAATTGAGTGCACAAGTTATGGCTCTGGATGGTATTGATACTGATCGGGTGAATGGTTACTGGGTTATACGTGTTTCTTCCATCATCGGCAATATTTGGAAGTGTTAGAACGAGGCATGGTTTGATAAGAGGGTATGTACCGGTATTGAGTTATTTGAACAGCTATTGTGGTTAGGAGTTATCGCTATGAGTGGTTGAGCCACGCGGTATATTATGTGATTTCATCTTGGGTTACGGATATGGGTTGATACAACGTGTTCAGACTATTTTAGCTTATAGTCGTAGAAATTTGAACTTGTAAATTATTTCAGAAGTGGAAAGTTGGTTTTAAGGTCTATGGGTCAGGATTTGATAATGAAATTTCAATTATGTTATGTTATCAGACGTAGATGGGGTAGGGTGACATGGGATCACCTCCAAATATGTGCATGGGAGGTTACACAACAATTTTTGGTGGCATTGGAACAGCCCTAGGCACGTTCGAGGACGAACGCATGTTTAAGTGGGGGAGAATGTAACGACCCAGTCTGTCGTTACGTAGAACCTGCATTTTTATTGTTGTCATTGACTTGTCATGGATTGGTTATTCTATTATTGATATGTTAGAGTCGATAGAACGAATGGATCTTGTAGGATTCCCAAGAAATTCTTCGATTTCTTCCGGAANAGTTGACTTATTGGGAAACGACCTCGGAATGCAGATTTTATGGCTCGGATAGCTTCGTTAGGCGATTTGGGACTTAGGATTGTGTTCGGAATATTTTTGTGATGTCCGGTGTAGAATTAGGCTTGAATTGGCGAAAGTTAATTTTTGGCGATTTCCGGTCGGCAGTGGAAAATAGGCTATCGGGGTCAGAGTGGAATTCCGAAAGTTGGAACAGGTTCGTAATGTCATTTTGGATACGTCTGCAAAATTTCAGGTTAATCGGAGTTGTTTTGGGTAGTTTCGGCATCGTTGGAGGATTTTAGAAATTTCATAGTTCTTAGGTTTGAATTTGATGTAATTCTGGTGTTTTGATGTTATGTTTGATGTTTCAGGGGCTCGACTAAGTTTGAATGATCATATATGAGGTGTTGGTATGTTTGGTTGGGGTCCCGAGGGGCTTGGGATGGTTTCGGATGGCTAACGGAGAATTTGGAATGACTTTTGTGATTGCTGGTTCTGTTGCTGGTGTTTTTCGCACCTGCGGATGGGGAGCCTAATCTAAATTTAATTATATTGGGATATGAGTTCAATTAATTTATTAATATTTGTGTCCTTTTTTTGACTCTGTATTCATTTTGGGATGTGAATGATGTGTGATCTTATGATTGTGAGTACCAAAATTCATCGCTAATATATATTTTCGGCTTGGGTTTGCTTGGCGAGAGGGATACAGAGAGAAAATGAGAAATATTGGAGCCTAAAATACGAAAAATAAAGCCTCATTCATTACGTTGTATACAACCGGTAATATAGTTATATTAGGTATAGTTAAATTGGAATCTCCATAATAGTGGTAATTAAGGTTATAATTTTGCGGTAAAAATTCCTAAAATCAACACCTAGAAAAAAAAAAAAAAAAGTATCCCGGTCAACAAAGGCATTTCGCATTCACGCAGGGTCCGAAAAAAATCGCACCTCAAGAGGTGTGATGTAAACAATTTATCCAACAAGTATTAGTGGCTGCTTCCACGGCTCGAACCCGTGACCTATAAATAACACGAATACGACTTTGCTATTTTAACGCTTAGCAAATCCGTGATAAAAACAGTTTTAACATGGCCCATCAAAATGTAAATGATTGAAGAAAAAATTGACTTTAAACAGAAAAAATATATCACGTGTTGTTGAACAGAGATTGTGGTCCTGCAATTTTTGAAAATGAAATTTCACTAACTTTTTTTGGTTGGATACGAAAGAAGTAAGTGAAGTTTCATTTGTAAAAGACTAAAGGAAAGCGCAATGCCTGAAAAGACACATTCATAACACATTCGGTGATTCTAATTTCTAGTTCGAGAATATAAAAAATAAAAATAAAATGGTTCAAAAATTAACTAATTAACTAGTTCATTTATGAATTCAAGGAGGATATACTAAGTAAAAGAAAAATTACTATTTGTGAAGCCATAACAATTTTATTAGGGAAACATAATTTTTTATGATCAGTTACAATTTAAATAGGGAAACTAGTGGCACATGCATATTGGATCATCACTAATAAATAATGAGTTTACTTTCTTGCATTGCTCGATTCCGATATTTTTCTTAAATATAAATATATATAAATTATTAATATAGAATCCAATAACTTAAAAGAATTAAAATTTCGAACACATAAACTTTAAGTGTTGACTCTGTATGTGGCGCTTGTAGTTATAACTTATATTATCAAATTAAAGTGATACATAATAATACATATTTTATAAGTTTAATTTGGTAACTTATACACTAAACTAAATAACTGTTTTTAATTGATTAAGATACATCAATAATATGTCTAAATTAAATTATATGTAATTGAAGGATCCGATCACCTTTAACTAGAGATCTTGTTGAAGTTATAAAAATGGACAAATTAGTGTTTTCTCTTACATAGTATGAATCGGATCAATAGATATCAAATACCAACGATTTCACCTAAAAATGATACTTCCTCTATTTAAATTTATGTACGTAAACTATTACTATTTAGGAAATCAAATAAAGTTTTCTTCGTCCACGTTTCTTGCAAATATTTTTTAAATATTTTGAATTGTTAACTAGTGTGACTTACAATACTTTTATATAATTTCTAAATATGTAATTGTATTTCAAAAAAATTGAGAATATATGCTCAAATTCACACCTAAAATTAGTTAATTTGACCCTCATATGCCGGAAAAGTTTACATAAATTAAAACAGAGGAAATATAATTACCTAGGAGTGTTACGGTACGGTATTTAGATATTTCACTTCGGTATTTGGTATTCGGTCTCTTACAATGATATATAAAAAATCATACCTATATGCTTTCAATTTTGATTTATTCTGCCTCGTAACTTCGGTTGTTCGACTTGAATATTAACTACTGCATAGAGCCATATACTGTAATATGCTTAATTTAAGGACTCAAAAATATAAAATAAAAATGTTCTAAGCTCAATTGACTATTAACAAATTTTTTATCCAAAACACCAGCAAGTATCAGCATATAGAGAGTAAAAAAATATATAAAGGAATAAATTTGATCATTAAAAATGTCTTATTACTTGCTTGGAATTAATTGTTGAACTTAGAGAATATAATAAGGAATAATCCAACATATACAACTTCAATCCACAAGCAACGGAGCAAGTACGTAACACCCTAAAATCGTAGAAACATTACGATAAATTGTTTGACAATCTAGATAATAAGAGTCAAAATCTGCAGTCTATCTTGTTCCTCCATTTTTCTAAACAAGTACATGGTTTCAGCCTTAACATGAATGCCAAAAAGAATATTGTGTAACTTAGTATATTATAGTCTGCAAGGATTGACTGAGTTGGTTGGGTGAGTGATTTTCCAAATGGAAAATCTGGGATTGATTTCCCTCATCAGCACCCTTTTCAGTCAGAGCTCGTCGCACGAGCATGCCTAATGTCATTTACATCTCCTTTGTGGTTTGCGAGCTGTTGCATAGTGAGCAAGTTACCGAGTGCGCGGGCGAAGGATATCGATGGCTTTTCCTGGGAATTTTTCAAAATCTTAGTATATTACCCTCCCTCCGTTCTAGTTTATGTGAACCTATTTCCTTTTTGGTCTGTTCTAAAAAGAATGATCTCTTTCTAAATTTGGAAACAACTTAGCTTAAACTTACAATTCTACCCTTAATGAAAAGTTTTATAACCACACAATTACTCTGGGTCCCTTTTTGATTTGTTTAGGATCACAAATTTCAAAAGTCTTCATTTTTTCTTAAATTTCGTGCACAATCAAACATGTTCACATACATTGAAACGGAGGGAGTAATTAATAATATGTGTAATATGTAATATAATATATATTTCGGTATTATTTTTTTAAATACCAAATACCACTACCTTATAGTAGATTTTATAAAAACTTAAACCAACTACCATATCAAACACCTACATATTTACCGTATTATGCCTAACCCTAAATTACCTATAAAAGGGAAGTTGGTGATAGTCTGATTCCCAAGTTCTTTTCTAAAAATCCATAATGGTTTCTCCCATAGAAGCTATTGTAGGACTAGTAACCTTCACATTTCTCTTCTACTTTGTATGGACCAAAAAATCTCAAAAACCTTCAAAACCCTTACCACCGAAAATCCCCGGAGGATGGCCGGTAATCGGCCATCTTTTCTACTTCGATGACGACGGCGACGACCGTCCATTAGCTCGAAAACTCGGAGACTTAGCTGACAAATACGACCCCGTTTTCACTTTTCGGCTAGGTCTTCCCCTTGTGTTAGTTGTAAGCAGTTACGAAGCTATAAAAGACTGTTTCTCTACAAATGACGCCATTTTCTCCAACCGTCCAGCTTTTCTTTACGGAGAATACCTTGGCTACAATAATGCCATGCTATTTTTGACAAAATACGGGCCTTATTTGCGAAAAAATAGAAAATTAGTCATTCAGGAGGTTCTCTCTACTAGTCGTCTCGAAAAATTGAAGCACGTGAGATTTGGTGAAATTCAAAGGAGCATTAAGAATTTCTACACTCGAATTGATGGAAATTTGAGTACGATAAATCTAACTGATTGGTTAGAAGAATTGAATTTTGGTCTTATCGTGAAAATGATCGCTGGGAAAAACTATGAATCCGGTCAAGGAGATGAACAAGTGGAGAGATTTAGGAAAGCTTTTAAGGATTTTATAATTTTATCAATGGAGTTAGTGTTATGGGATGCATTTCCAATTCCAGTATTTAAATGGGTGGATTTTCAAAGGCATGTTAAGGCTATGAAAAGGACATTTAAGGGTATAGATTCTGTTTTTCAGAATTGATTAGAGGAACATATCAAGAAAAGAGAAAAAATGGAGGTTGGCGCAGAAGGAAATGAACAAGATTTCATTGATGTGGTGCTTTCAAAATTGAGTAATGAATATCTTGATGAAGGTTACTCTCGTGATACTGTCATTAAAGCAACAGTGTTTGTAAGTTCATCGGTTACTTTTTATATTTATTCAGTTTAATTTTGAGGAATAGACAGGTTAATAATAATTTAAGTAATTAGGTTTTCTAAATCCCAAGGATGATTATATATAGTAAAAATATAGAATGATAAATGGAAAAGGATGAGAATTTTTGGTTCCCCGACTAATCTATCTTTTGGATTGAAGCGCTTCCTACCAATGGAGACTTTTCTTTCGAGAAACTCGAGCTCTGATTAAAGA
Source organism: Nicotiana knightiana (assembly GCA_005239525.1). Classification (NCBI taxonomy): domain Eukaryota; kingdom Viridiplantae; phylum Streptophyta; class Magnoliopsida; order Solanales; family Solanaceae; genus Nicotiana; species Nicotiana knightiana. The sequence continues at coordinate 58,365 of ML380015.1, read as the reverse complement.
TGAAAGAGTATTTATCACATCACGACCTCTGAGGTAAAACAAAAGAGATATAATCAATTATAATTTATAGAATAAAACTTCATTACTCCCATTAAGCGAACACAACTATCAAGGAGACAAAACTCTATGGGAAGTAAAAGAAGGAATTTGCAACCAGTTGCTGCAAAAAACCTAAGAAAACCTTTCAGAAAAGAACCACTTCTATAAGTCGGGGTTGAGAATTGGAGGGATGTGCCTGACCTATCTGCCTAAGCCTTGCTTAGAGAATTGACGCTTTCTATCTCTATGAGAAGCTCCACCCCAACTTCAATTAAAGTCGCCCCTCCCCTTTTTTTACTTTATCTCGCTGCACTTATTTTGCAACCTCTAATCAACATTGAAAAGCAGTGGTGTTTGATTTGTTAGACCCATACTCATGTTGTCCAACCAAATGTTCAATATCCTAATCCTATTCTCTTTTGATTTTCATTCCTATTTAGAATTGGATTCGGTTTTTATTCCTATTTAGAGTTTGTTTTGGCTTTAAGAGAAAGCACCACTCATTATCTATGAATAGAGCAACATTGAAGAATTTTTCTATGCTCATTGGTATAAGTCTTTGAAAGACTTTTCGCACATACGAGTGGTTTTTGAAAGAGCTTTTATCAACAAGAGAAGAGAGAAGAAAAAATATTTGTTTGCTGCAGATTTTATTCCGACCAGCCAACTTAAAATTACGTTTTTTGATTAGCTAACCGTTGGACCAAGCAGAAATTTTGGTTGAGTATTTGTAACATCTTAAACTTTGATTTGAATGGTACACATCGGATTTATAGGCCCTTAGCATCGGATTTCGAGTCCCGAACAACAACTCCATTTTTGTGATTCTCCTTTTTGTTTAAATGATTTGTTGTTGCTGTTGTTGCTCCGTGTTTGGCACTTGTTGAATAGCCAATTTGGAGATAATTTTTGTAACCCTCTTATTGTTATAGTGGAGCTTTTTGGATCTTTGTGATCCTGTGATTTTACGTTCAATTTGAAGGGTTTTCCACGTTAAAATTTGGTGTATTTTATCTTTTTTATTTTTGAGTTTGCCTCCCTCGACATAACATGTTTCAAACTGCTGAATATTTTATGGAACTAAAACTTTTTGCTAATAACGTTTGAAAAATAGACGAAAAAGTTGTCTACAACCCATATGCTACCAGGCCTAGTATTGACTATGTGTGTAGTAAAAGGCTTTTCATTGTAATAAGAAATAGACAACACCATGCATGTGCATGAAAATTGCTATTGACGCAAAATATAGTAATCTGAACTACCACTTTTCCAATATATACAAATCTATCAGAGAGCACTATGTGACTAAATTAGTGTGCCTACTGTACATAAAAATGTACCACAATATCAAAGAGCACCATGTGCAGCAGTAAACCAGATACAGCATAGTAGCGGCACTAGAAACAGCATCCGGAAAAAACAAAGGGACAACAATCAGTCACAAATTCAGCCATGAGTTCACATGGCTGAATTTAAAATACATCTTTTAAAATCATCTTGTAAATTTAAAATCCAAAACGGCACAATTTTAAACTTACCATAGAGTAACATCAAATCTTTAAACTCCTTCATGCAGTCGACTATGAAATATATCGTGAACACTAATTATGGTATACCAATATTTAGTATACCAAAAATAGTTGGTTTACCTTATATCAGTCATAGTATACCATGATTCAATTGTGATCATGGTACACTGGTATATTATGCAGTATACTAAGAATATTATGAATACCATTTAATATACCAGTAATCATGGTATACCATATATAGTATACCAAGAGTATTGGGAATACCATTTAACTCACTCAAACAAAGTATACCATGATTCAACAGTAATCATGGTATATTGTGTGTAATATATGAAGAACACTAGGCATAGTATTCACTCAAATAAAATATCCATAATTCAACACTAATCATGGTATACCAATGTGTAGTATATTATTAATATTCATGTTGCATCACTTAAAAAATAAAATAAAATTATATTGTATTGCAATTAAAGAAGATGATGAAAGATATAAGATATTAGATATGATCAGAAACGTAATTTTTTTTTTCAGAATTGGGTAGAGGAACATATTAAGAAAAGAGAAAAAATGGAGGTTGGTGCGGAAAGGAATGAACAAGATTTCATAGATGTGGTGCTTTCAAAAATGAGTAATGAATATCTTGGTGAAGGTTACTCTCGTGATACTGTCATTATAGCAACAGTTTTTGTGAGTTCACATGTCATTTTTCATTTATTCAGTTTAATCTTGTCACGATCCGGAATTCCCACCGTGATGGTGCCTAACATTCCACTTGCTAGGCAAGCCACGTTAGAGTATTTCTAACTCAATTCTAATACAATTCAGTAATTAACAACAAATAAGCTATAAAGAACGCGAAATATTATAACAACTTTATCACTTATCACTACCCGGATCTGGTGTCACAATTCTCGAGCATTCTATAATTTACTACAAGTACAAGTCTGAGAGAAGTACAACTGTTTGAATGAAAAAAACAGTAAAACAGAAAAGATAGACGGGGAATTCAAGGTCTGTGAACGCCGACAAATCTACCTTGAGCCTCCGAATAGCGGGTCCAACATCTAAACTCTCGATCAACCCAAGCCGGTATCAAAATCTGCACAGAAAGTGCATAGTGCAGTATCAGTACAACCGACCCCATGTACTGGTAAGTGTCGAGCCTAACCTCGATGAAGTAGTGACGAGGCTAAGACAAGACACCTACAATCAACATGTACAATATAACAGAGTATATACAAATAACAAAAATAACTGAACAAGTAATATCAGGAGGGGAAAACATGTTGAGGGTAATACGAGGTAAAGAACTACAACAGAAGGATAACTTGAACAGTAGATACACTAAGAAACGATAAGAACCAATGAACATAACAAAGGAAAAGTGCACGACATCACCCTTCGTGCTTTTACTTTCATCCTCACCATGAAATTAATAGAAACGACACGGCATCACCCTTCGTGCATTAACTCTCATAACATGGCACAACATCACCCTTTGTGCATTACACTCATAATATGGTACTCCATCACCCTTCGTGCATTAACACTCTCAACCTCACATAAAGTCAACACAAACGGTATGGCATCACCCTTCGTGCATTAACACTCTCCCTCACCAAAACAATGAATAATAACGGAGATAGAAACAACAAGATCAATTCTTACTTCACCATTTGTTTTTTAATACCGACCTCAACTTGAATCAATACTAGATAAATACCAAAGTCTGCAAAGATGATAAGAATGATCAACATCACAATTAACTAGGCTAAGCATGAATAATATGATCAAGGAAAGTAACTATTACAAGAATAAGACTCACCCGCATGCTATAACCCAACAACAACGCATAGGTACTCGTCACCTTACCTATACATAGTACCCAACATCTAAATACGTAGTAAACAGAAAATTCAGTCCTAATCCCTCAAGCCAAGGTTAACCACGACACTTACCTCGCTACAACAGCCAACTCAAAGCTCAATCACAGCTTTTCCCTTCAAACAAGCCTATGAACCAATAGAATCTAGCAAATTACCAACCAAACAATTCAAATAAATCCTTAGGAACTACCTACGATTGTTAAGAATTCAATTTAGGCCATTTTCTAAAAGTCAACACCCGGCCCGCTTGGTCAAAACCCGAAATTCGGATCAAAACCTGATTACCCATTCACCTCCGAGCCCGGTTATATAATTGATTTTAGAATCCGACCTCAATTTGAGGTCCAAATTCCCAATTTATCAAATCCCTAGCTTCTACCCAAAACCCCCAATTCCAACATGAAAACCTTAGATTTTGGGTGAAAGATTCATGAAATGTGATGGGTAATTGAAATAAAGTGGGTTAGGATCACTTACCAATGTTTTGGGGAAGAAAAGGTATTCGAAAAATCGCCTCTAGGGTTCTAGGATTTTAAAATTTGAGAAATGAATCAAACATCCCGCCTAAGTTCTATTTCATCAGTTGCAGATGTCGCAAATGCAACCAGGGTTTCGCAAATGCGTAGCCCGCAAATGCGAGAAAAGCTTTGCAAATGTGAAACTCCCACATTTCTGCTGCCTTCGCAAATGCGAACAAAATGTTTGCAAATGCGGAAATTGTAGGATCGCAAATGCAACTTCTCAAATGCGAAGAATCCCTTTCCCCAGTTCCCATCGCAAATGCGAGACTATCATCGCAAATGCGACCTTATTGTCGCAAATGCGAACTAGGCTGACCTAGGCATACTTCGCAAATGCGAATAAATGGTTCCCAAATGCGAACCTGACAGAAGATGGGGATGTTCGCAAATGCGAACTCAGATCTCGCAATTACGATATCAGAGGCAAGTTCCCATAAAATGCAGACACTAGCAAAAATTCTAAGTCTAAATCACTTTGTAGCCTATCTGAAACTCACTCGAGCCCTCAGAGCTCCAAACCAAACTTACACACAAGTCTAAAAACATCAGGTAAACTTGTTCGCGTGATCAAATCGCCAAAATAACACTTAGAACTACGAAATGAAAACCAGTCGAATGAAATTTTTGAGGAAACTTTGAAATTCCTATTTTCACAACCGGACGTCCGAATCACGTAAAGTCAACTCCGTTTTCATCAAATTTGACAGACAAGTCATAAATATAGTATTGGACCTATACCGGATTCTGAAACCAAAATACGGACCCGTTATCCAAAAGTCAAACTTTGGTCAAACATTTTCAATTCATTTAGCCTTTAACTATCAAATTTTGACAAAGTTCGATATCTCGGGCTAGGGACTTCCAATTTTGATTCCGAGCATATGCCCAAGTCCCAAATCATGATACGGACCCACCAAGACCGTCAAAACATGAATCCGGGTCTGTTTACCAAAAATATTGACCGAAGTCAACTCAAATGAAGTTTTTAGGCGAAATTTCTTATTTTTATTAGTTTTAACATAAAAGCTTTCCGGAAAGACGCCCGGACTGCGCACACAAATCAAGGAAGGCTAAAACATGATTTATAACTTCAAATCACAGAATTAGGTTTTAAAACACGACATGAACTATCGAGTCATCACATTCTCCACTTCTAAAATAACCATTCGTCCTCGAACGAACATAGAAAAGTTCTTGAACGTGTGAATAGGTGGGGATATCTACTCCGCATGTCCGACTCAGACTCCTAAGTAGCTGCCTCGGCGGGCTGACCTCTCCACTACACTCGGACTGAAGGATAGTTCTTCGACCTCAACTAACAAACCTGCCAGGCTAGAATGGTCATCGGCTACTCCTCATAAGTCAAATCCTTGTCCAACTGGATAGAGCTGAAATCTAACACATGGGATGGATCACCGTGATACTTCCGGAGCATGGACACATGGAATACCAGATGAACTCCTGATAACCCTGGAGGAAACACAAGCCTGTAAGCTACCTCCCCCACTATCTCGAGAATCTCAAAAAGTCCGATATACCTAGGGCTCAGCTTGCCCTTCTTTCCAAACAACACACCCTTCATGGGTGATACCCGAAGAAACACTCTCTCACCGACCATGAATGCAAAATCACGAACTCTACGATCGAGATAACTCTTCTACCTGGACTAAGCTGTGTGAAGTCGATCCTGAATAATCTTATCCTTATCCAAAGCATCATGTACTAGATCAGTACCCAGAAATCGAGCATCCCTCAGCTCAAAGCACCCAACTGGCGACCGACACCGCCTACCATATAATGGCTCATAGGGAGCCATCTGAATTCTCGACTGGTAGTTGTTGTTGTAGATGAACTCCGCAAGGGGAAAGAACTGATCCCACGATCATCCGAAGTATATGACACATGCGCGGAGCATATATTCCAAGATTTGAATAGTTCACTTAGACAGCCCATTTGTCTGAGGATGAAACATTGTGCTCAACTCAACCTGAGTGCCCAACTCACGATGTACTGCCCTCCAGAAGTGCGAGGTGGACTACGTACCTTGATCAGAAATAATAGATACGGGCACACCGTGAACGCGGACGTTATCACAGATATAAATCTCTGCCAACTATTCTAAAGAATAGGTAACTACCAGGAATGAAATGCGCTGACTTAGTCAGCCTGTCCACAATGACCCAAAAGACATTGAACTTCCTCTGAGTCCGTGGGAGTCCAACAACGAAATCCATAGAGATATGCTCCCACTTCCACTTAGGAATCTCTATCTTGTGAAGAAAACCACTGGGTTTCTGATGCTCATACTTGACTTGTTGACAATTTAGACACCGATTTACATAGGCAACTATATTTTTCTTCATCCTCCTCCACCAATAATGCTGTCGCAAGTCCTGATACATCTTTGCGGTGCCCGGATGAATAGAGTACCGGAAACTGTGGGCCTCCTCAAGAATCAACTACCTCAATCTTCTTCGGATCTACCTGAATGCCTTCTACTGATACGACGTGCCTCAAGAAAGCGAATGAATCCAACCAAAACTCGCACTTTGAAAATTTAGCTACAACTGGCTGTCTCTCAGAGTCTGAAGCACAATCCTAAGGTGCTGCTCATGCTCCTCTCAACTGTGGGAGTAAATCAAGATATCTACAATAAACAAAATCACAAAGGAGTCCAAAAAAAGCTTGAACACTCGGTTCATCAAATCCATGAATGCTGCTAGGGCATTTGTCAACTCAAAAGACATCACCAGAAACTCATAATTCCCGTACCGAGTCTGAAAAGGTGTCTTGGGGAGATCAGATGTCCTAATCCTCAACTGATGGAAGCTAGATCTCAAATAAATCTTCGAAAACACCTTGGCACCCTGAAGTTGATAAAATAAGTCATCAATCCTCGGCAGTGGATACTTGTTCTCGATGGTGACTTTGTTCAACTGCCGGTAATCTATGCACATCCTCATCGATCCATCCTTTTTTTTTCACAAACAACACTGGTGCACCCCAGGGTGATACACTAGGTCTAAAGAAGCCCTTATCAAGCAAACCCTACAATTGCTCCTTCAATTCCTTCAACTCTGGCGTGGCCATACAGTATGGAGGAATGGAAATGGGCTGAGTGCTCGGAGCAAAATCAATAAAGAAATAAATATTCCTGTCGGGTGGAATCCCCGGCAGGTCTGTGTGAAATACCTCTGGAAACTCACGAACAACTGGCACGGAATCCATGGAAGGAACCTCTACACTAGAATCACAAACATAAGCCAAATAAGCCAAACACCCCTTCTCGACCATACGCCGAGCCTTCATGTAAGAGATAACCCTGATGGTAGAATGGTCAGGAGTCCCTCTCCACTCTAATCGAGGCAACCCCAACAAGGCAAAGGTCAATGTCTTGGCGTGATAGTCCAATATAGCGTGATAAGGTGACAGCCAGACCATATCCAAATGACATCAAAATCAACCATATCGTGAAGTAGAAGATCTACACTAGTCTCAAGATTCCCATAGTGACCACACACGCACAATAAACACGATCTACAACAATAGTATCCCCCACAGGCGTGGACACATATACAGGGGCACTCAAAGAATCACGAGGCACAACCAAATATGAAGCAAAATAAGATGAAACATAGGAGTAAGTAGACCCCAAATCAAATAGAACTAAATCATCTCTAATGCAAATAGAAACATTACCTGTAATAACGGTGTTAGATGACTCAACCTGAGTCCTAGCTAGAAAAGCATAGCATCGGGGCTGGGCCCCACCACTCTGAACTGCATCTCTAGGATGACCCCTGGCTGGCTGGCCTCCACCTCTAGCAGCCCGACCTCCACCTCTAATGGTCGGACCACCACCTCTGGCAAATTATTGGGCCGAGCTGGATTTGAACCAGCCAGAATGACCACCACCTCTAGCTGGCTGAGCAGGCGGTGCATCACCCAGTGCCGGGACCATGGCACGAGAACCCTGATGCTGGGAACTGCTCGATGCACGAGGGAAAAATCTAGCAATGTGCCTCGGGTTACCACAAGTATAACAAGACCTCGGCTGCTGTGACTGCTGGCCTTGAAACTGACCCTATCAACCTGAGTTACCACCCTGAAAACTTTGGAGCGGATGTGCACTGATAGGAGCTGGTGGTGCACTATAGGCTAGCTGATCAGAATAAGGCATATGAGGGCCACGACCACATGGAGCACCAAGGGATGCCTGGAGTGCTGAATGAAATGGCTTGGGAGGATGGCCTCTACCAAAATTACCCCTGCCTCTAGATGAGGCACCGCTGAACCCACTGGAATGACGAGGTCTCTTGTCAGACCCTTGAACTCCCTCAGAACGAACCACCTCAACTCCCCTGGCAACATTGGCCACCTCCTGAAAAGAAATCTCACTCCTAGTCTCCTTAGCCATATGCAATCTGATAAGCTGAGCGAGTCCCTCATAAACCTCATCACCATCTCTCTCTCTCGGTAGGAAGCAGAAGAAGACCATGACTGGCCAAATCCACAAAACGGGTCTCATTCTGAGTAACAGTCATACTGCCCTACTGAAGATGCTCGAACTGACGGCGATTCTCCTCTGTCAATGTGATAGGGAGAAACTTCCCTAGAAAGAGCTGAGAGAACTGGTCCCAATTAAGAGCAGGCGACCCCACTGATCTTGTCAATAAATAATCCCTCCACCATTTCTTGGCGGAACTAGTCATATGAAATGCAGCAAAATTGACCCCATTGTTCTCCACTGTACCCATGTTCCGAATAACCTCATGACAGATGTCAAGATACTCCTGGGAGTCCTCTGAAGATGCACCATTGAAGTGAATTGGAAAGAACTTGGTGAACTTGTCCAATCTCCACGAAGCCTTAGAAGCCATAGCTGGCCCCTCACCGGCCTGTGCCGCAACAACCGGCTGAACTACTCTGACTGCGTGAGCTGCTGGGTTCTGATACTAGGGAGCCATCTACTCCAGAGTGTGAGTACCAGGAGTCTGTGCTCCTCCTCCAGCCTAAGAGACGACTGGTGCCATGGGAAATGCGCCAGTCTAGGCCACACTCCCCATAAGGCCCACTAAACGGACCAAAGCGTCCTGAAACACTGGGTGGCAATGAACACCTCTGGTACCTGAGCTGGCCCAGCAGGAACAGTCTAAGCTGGAGCCTCCTCCTGAAACTGTACTTGAGGCTGCTCTACTAGGGCTGCTGCTGGGGCTCTGGGCTGAGCCCTGTCCCTACCCCGATTATATAATTAGTTGGAATCTGACTTCAATTTAAGGTCTAAATCCCTAATTTATCAAATCCGTAGCTTCAACACAAAAATTCCCAATTCCACCATGAAAACTTAGATTCTAGGTGAAAGATTCATGAAATGTGATGGGTAATTGAAAGAAAGTGGGTTAGGATCACTTACAAATGTTTTGGGGAAGAAAAGGTATTGGAAAAATCGCCTATAGGGTTCTAGGATTTGAAAAGTTTAGAAATGAACAAAAAATCCTATCTAAGTCCTATTTCATCAGCTGCAGATGTCGCAAATGCGAAGCCAGCAAATGCGAGAAAAGCTTCGCAAATGTGAAATTCCCATATTTCTGCAGCCTTCGCAAATGCGAACAAAATATTCGCAAATGCGGAAATCGTAGGATCGCAAATGCGACCCATGTCTTTGAAAATGCGAAGAATCCCGTTCCCCAGTTCCCATCGCAAATGTGAGACTATCATCGCAAATGCGATTACTGGCCTTCCGCAAATGTGACCTTATTGTCGCAAATGCGAACATAGGCTCACTTAGGCATACTTCACAAATGCGAATAAATGGTTCACCAATGCGAACCTGATAGAAGATGGGGATGTTCACAAATGCGAACTCTGATCTCGCAATTGCGAGATCAGAGGCCAGTTCCCGAGCCCTTGAGGAACATACACACAAGTCTAAAAACATTATACGAACCTGCTCGCGCGATCAAATCGCCAAAATAACACCTAGAACTACGTATTGAACACCAAATCAAATGAAATTTTTGAGAAAATTTTGAAATTTCTAGTTTCACAACCGGACGTCCGAATCACGTCAAATCAACTTCATTTGTCATCAAATTTCATACATAAGTCATAAATATGGTATTGGACCTATACCGAGTTCCGGAACCAAAATACGGACCCGTTATCCAAATGTCAAACTTTTGTTAACCATTTCCAATTCATTTAGCCTTTAACTATCAAATTTTGACAAAGTCCGATATCTCGGGGTAGGGACTTCTGATTTCGATTTCGGGCATACACCCAAGTCCCGAATCACGATACGGACCCAGTGGGACCGTCAAATATGAATCCAGGTCCGTTTCCAAAATGTTGACCGAAGTCAACTCAAATAAAGTTTTTAGGCAAAATTTCTTATTTTTATCAGTTTTTAACATAAACGCTTTTCGGAAAGATGCTCAGACTGCGCACACAAATGAAGGAAGGCTAAAACATAATTTTAAGGCTTCGGATCACAGAATTAGATTTCATAACACGAGATGACAAATCGGGTAATCACAAATTTTGAGGAATGGATAGGTAAATAATTATTTAATACATGTTTTGCCGTACTTCTAAAATAAGCTTATTTTGAATAGTATTTTTTTAGTGAGAAACATTTTTTGTTTGGCTAATCAATTTGAAATAATACTTTTGAGCAGCAATTAGTGATTAGTCAAGCTTTTACAAAATATTTTTAATTATATTTTTCTCAATAGTATGGCTAAAAAGAAGCACATGCAAACATGCTATAAGATTAAATGAATTAATAGGGGTGGATTATTCAAATCACTCTTCTTATTACTATTATTCTTGTGTACAACCTTATCTTGAAAATTAATTGTGCTACTTTAGATTTTTTCACGCCCATTAAAAAATAATAAATACAAGGTATAGTTTACTATGTTACCCCTATTATATTGTTTTTTCATAATTGAGTATATCAAAAGAACTAGTCATGACCCAAAATCTCACATGTCGTGATGGCGCCGATCTTAATACTAGGAAAGCCAATAACCTGAATAAATCAGAATTTCTTTTAATTTTGAAAACATAATAATTAGATTCTACAGAAAATCCCACAATATCTGGTACAATTACACCCCCAAAACCCGATGTCACTGAGTACATGAGCATCTAAATGATAACATAGTCTGACTGATAATAATGCTGTCTGGAAATATAGAACAGTACAAATAACTGAAATGAAAGAGAGTCAAAGTCTGCAGACGCCAAGCAGCTACCTTGATAATCTCCACCAGATAGATATTTGAAATCTAGTAGTCGCCGTATTCGGAAGTACATAGATCTGCACACGAAGTGCAGAGTGTAGTATGAGTACAACCGATCCTATGTACTCAGTAAGCAACAAGACTAACCTTTGGGCTGAAAGTAGTGACGAGCTCAACATGTACAATCTAGTATAGAAATAACAATGCAGAAATGTAGGCATGCTTTCAAGTTCAACAGTTAAACTCAGTACAAGTAAAATAGATCAATCCTGAATGATATAAGGAATATGACATCTCTATATCTACATGCCAATGTACATGAGGTATGTGATGTACCTCAATGGAAATCTCGTGCACTCACACCCTCAGAATACTCAATCACTTAGTCTTTATATGGCTAATCCAGCCCAGGGAAGATCCATCCCATATATATGACTACATCAACTGACAGTCAGTCACTTAGTACTGTATAAGGCCAATCCAGCCCAGGGGAAGATCCATCCTCAAGTATAAATGATTCCGACAAGATCCATGTCAAGGGAAGATCCACCCTATCATATAAATGCTTCGGGCAAGATCCCTCAATCAGCATAAAATCAACCGTGCTCATTGTGGGAGGTGCAGTCTCCGGAGGGGATCCTTCAGCCCATGCGCTATAATAGCCAGATCCAGACGTAAATAAATAATACATGATGCGGAGTGCAACCCGATCCCATAAATATCTCTCAAAATCTGCAGTCTCTCAGTGACATGAAAATCAACCCGACATGATGATATGATGTATCAATAAATGGAAAAAGAGACTGAGATATGATATGCAAAAGATAGATGTGGGTGAGTATAAAATTACAATTTAAACATATACTTCAATAGCAACACGACCCCGTGGGTCCCAAAAATATCGGCACGTAACCTAAACATGATCTTTATATGAGTTTCAACTCAATTTACTATAACACGTGGAGGATATGTGTGTAACGACATGATTATTTTCTTATGCAACTCCACGTATTCAATTAAGTCACAATTCATATGGTGCATGCCCACACGCCCGTCACCTAGCATGTGCATCACCTCCAAGCAATTCATATAACACGAAATTCAGGGATTTATACCCTCATAACCAAGTTTAAAAGTGTTACATACCTTAAACCGTGTAATTCTTTATTCGAATATACTTTTGCCTCGTGAATCAGCCTCCGAACGCCTCGAATATAGTCACAATTATTCATTACAATCAACACAAACTATCATAATCAATTCCAAATGATAAAAGGGTAAATCTTTAATTAAAAACCCCGAAGCCAACCATTTGAAGACTAGGGTTAGAAACTTACCTCTTGGGGGAAGATCTTGTAATAAATCCTTGTTGGATTTCAAATCTTGAACAAGATATTGATGAAGAAAGAATTGAGCTTCTTCCTCTCTCTAGAATACTCTCACTTCTCTCTGAAAATGTAATATTTTTTCTCCTAATGATCTTTAAGGGCTATATATCAAAGTTGGGTTAGGTTATAAAAATCAGAAAATGGACTCTCCGAACTCAGGTCTGCGATCGCAAAGTGGACCGCAAAACTTCTTTGCGGCCCCCAAAATGGACGGCAGGATTTGATCTCCAAAAACTGGGTTTTTTCGGGTTGGGTCAGCGGCAGGTTTGCGGCCGACATACCTATTCTGTGGTCGCAAAATGCAGAACCCTTCTGTGGTCGCAAAATGCACCACGTAACTGTTCTGTGGTAGCATAATGCACCGCAGAGCTTCCCTCCTGAAATCTCCAAGTTGATTATCTGATAGGTTTTGCGGTATGTGAAATGGTGTTGTGGTCGCAAAATTGACCGCGTAATGGTCCTCAAACTGGCTCGTTTCTGCTTCACTCGGCGGCACTTATGGGTCCATTTAATGAATCTGCGATCGCAAACTCGACTGCGAAATCGCCTTCTTCAGCCAAAAATTTTCATTAACAATTTAGTGCATTCTTCAAATACAACCGTTGTACTAATTAATCTACCTCGACACTACAAAACCTTAATTTCCTTAGCCAAATATTCCGGGGCCTTACACTACTTCTTTAATACTAAGAATATAGTAGAAAACAACCAATAAATATTTGAACTACAACTTTCACAACCTCTTTCATGGTCAAAAGATGAAATATAGCCTCTTATAATTGATTAAACCACGTCGAAAGACTAAAACTTCTTACTGGCATTGAGTATAGCAAAAAGGAAAGCAAAGGGACTTCTTCTCTTTTTTTAGGGAGAACTTCTTTGATTGGTTGTTGAATATATATTTAGGTCTTTTTTTCTATTTTTAATAATGATGGTGCTCAAATCAACTTGCACGCCGCTTGACTTTTTAACTATACTAGTGTTATAGAACAAATGTCACGACCCAAACTAACCCAGTCGTGATGGCTCCTATCGTGGTACTAGGAAATTCGACTCAATATAAAAACAAAACAATGTTTTTCATTTCAAAGATTTCAAACCTTCGTAAGGAAGTTCAAATCAAAATAAAAGTGCGGAAAGAAAAGCCCGACATCAGGGTGTCACCAGTCATGAGCATCTACTACAATTTATCCGACAATAACGAGAGTAAAATAGTCTGTTAAATTGCTAAAAACAACTAAAGGAAGATAAGAGGGAGAAGAGCACGGCTGCGATCGCCAGACAGCTACCTTGCTATCTCCGAGAAAATCTGCAACTGGAATAGTCAACAACCGCTATCACCAGGGACTAACGTGAGTACGCCAACTCAGTAAGTAACAACAGTAAATAAAGATTGAGCAGCAGTGACGAGCAATAATGCAAGTAAAGTTCATATCACAAACTCAGTAAAATACAACATGCTTTTAAACCAAAGTTTGAATCAAATCAACTCGTTTAAATCCAATTCCAGTGAAATCATTTAAGGATATCTTTCAACATTTTTCAAAACAAAGTCTCAATGCAAAGGTGAGCCAAAATAATGAAATCATAATCAGCCCCTCGGGCAAAACATCACTCATATATAGCCCCTCGGTAAAACCTCACAGTCACTCGTATACAGCTCCTCGGTAAAACCTCACAGTCACTCGTATACAGCCCCTCGGGGAAACCTCACCATCACTCATTCCTCCTAGTCACTCAGCACTCGGCACTCGCACTCTCACTCGCACTCAGTAGGTACCTGCGCTCAGTGGGGTGTGTACAAACTCTGGGGGGCTCCTTCAGCCTAAGCGCTATATCAAGCAAAATCATGGAATAATCAATGAGGACCTCGGCCATTATCAAACATGTTGCGTCGTGCAGCCCGATACCAAAATATCCTCACAAATTAGGCGCTCGACCTCACTCAGTCATAAACCTTTCCAGCCCCTCAGGCTCTCAGAAATCAAAATACTCAGCCAAACAACATTTTCGTAATGCATCAAAAATAGAGTAAAAAAGGTTGAGTTATGTAGTAAATAGGTATAACATGACTAAGTATAGATTTTAAATCAAAAACAATGAGAGGATAGTAAGCAAAAAACCGCTAAGGGTCAAAACAACACTGGCATAAGGCCAAAACAGGGCATCCAACGCAATTTACAGAAATTCTTTCTAAAACACAAGTATCATATAGTTTCAACAAAATATGCAACTCTACAGTTGCTACGGGATGGGCCAAGTCACAATCCCTAATGGTGAATGCCCACACACCCATCACCTAGCATGTGAATCACCTCGAAATAGTCACATGACACCAAATCTGGGGTTTCATACCCTCAAAACTAGATTTACAATCGTTACTTACCTCAAACTAATCAAATTCCTACTTCACAATGCTCTTGCCCCTTGATTCGGCCTCCAAATGCTCAGAATATATTCACAATCAGTACAATACCATCAATTTATGCTAAAGGAATGAATTCCACAAGAAAACTATCAAATAGGACCCCAAACTCGAAATTTGCTCAAACCCGCCCCCCGGGCCCCCGTCTTGGAATCTGACAAAAATTACAAAACTTGAAAGCCCATTCACTCACGAGTCTAACCATACTAAATTTACTCCAATCCAATAATAAAATCCATTCAAAACCCCCAAAACCCAATATTAGAATTCTTCCTCATTTCCCCAATTTTCCACCCCAATCATAAATTAAAGGATGAAATTAAAGGCATAATCATGGAATTAGACCAAAATTAGATATAAATTACTTACCCTAATCACCCACGCAAAAATTTCTCCAAAAATCGCCTTCTACCGAGCTCCTACTTCAATTTTATGATATGAACTCGGAACCCTCATTTTGAATCTTTTAAATCTGCCAAGATATAACTTCATCGCGATCGTGAAAATAGCCTCGCGATCGTGAAGCGGATACCCCACATATTTACACTATGCGAACGTGAAAATCATCGCGCGTTCGTGAACCTCTGCAACACATACCTATGTGATCGCAACATACGTCACGCGATCGCATAGAGCAATCACCTCAGCTCCTCGTCAGCTCTATTACTCCTAGGCGAACGTGGCACTGGCCATCGCATACGCGATCACGACCCTAACTCTGCGATCAAATATAACAAACTCGCCTCTGCCCTAAATAAGCCTACACAATCGCGAACATACTCCTGCTGTCACGACCCAATTTCCCACACGGGTCGTGATGGCGCCCAACTACGGGGTTAGGCAAGCCAATATAAATTCTACTAGGTGTCACCCTACCCATATGATTAATTAATACACTTTTACAAATTTTAAGCACTTATTTACGGGATCTTAGCCGGTGATATGGAAATAAGGTATCTGATACGTGATTTTACAAATAAGCATATATATGAAAATGCAGCCCAACAACCCAAAATGTACGCACGTGTGTGCCAGGAACTAGTGTCACGAGTGTCGCGGGCAACTATCAGAATACACCAGAATACATAAAATATATACAATCCCATAGTCTGAATGAAATAGACGGGAAAATAACAAAAAGGAAACTCCAAGGTGCTGCCAAGAAATCACCAGGAAGAGCAGCTCACCGTGATGTATAACGAACCCCGGTCAGTATCTAGCACCGGACTGATGATCAGACGTACCAACCTCTGGACCTGTACAGTCAAGTACAGAAGGAAAAGTAAGTGCAGCATGAGTACATACATAAATATATACCCAGTGAGTATCCCGCCTAATCTCGAAGAAATAGTGACGAGAAGTCGACTCGATACTCACTAAGGTCCAACAGTGATAAAGTAAGCAAGATGTAAGGAAAGTAATCAGCATGAAAGACAAATAACCAAGTGCATCAATATTAAACATCAAATAACAATCCAAAAATCCACCAAGATTGGTATGGCGTACGGCCCGATCCCATCCTTTAATCCTTACCGTGGCGTACGACCTGATTCCATCCTGAAATCCTTAATCCCGCCGTGGCGTACGGCCTGCTCCCATAATATATACTCTCTCATCACTCTGCCGTGGCGTACTTCCCGATCCCATAATATAATCAATCGTCACTCTGCCGTGGCGTACGGCCCGACCCCATAATATAATCAATCATCACTCTGCCGTGCCGTACGGCCCAATCCCATCTTGTGATCACTCTTATCACACTCAAATCAAGCCAAGTATCATCAAGTTCAAAGACAACAGTACCAATCACACAAGAATACAAGTCATATTTAGGCTACAATAGGGAAAAACAATGAACATGCTGTGTCCAAACTACCCGGACGAAGCAGTAGTAGCCACTATGTACGGACTCTCGTCACTTGGTACGTACGTAGCCCCCAAACAAGATCACATAGCAATCAAGGTTACCTAGAGGGACAATTTACCTCTCACGAGGTTAGAAAGAAGACTCACCTCGATAAAAGCACTCCTCGGACCAAGGACCGGATCAAAAGATGCGCCCGAACTTCAAAACAAATCCTGAAGGCTCACAACTAGACAAACATAGTATAATTAAGTCAATTTCAGTCCCAAGAAGGAGAACTAATCAAGAAATTCCAAAATTTAAGCATTCTTGAAGGTTTCCGGAATTTCGACCCTGGGCCCACGTGTTTGGATTTCGAAAATTCTTGGAGGAATAGCTTACCCGAAGCCTAAGGAGCAAAATTACATAATTTATTCAAGAATTTATGGCTAATATAGGATAATTCACTAATTATCAAAGCCCTAGAAGTTTCTACCCAATTTTCCCATGATTTGGTATTTTTAAGAATAAAAATAGTTGAATTCCATGTATAATTGACAACTTAGAGGAGAAATTGCTAACCTTGGTTGATAATAGCATTGGACAGCCCCTCCCAAGCTCTAGGGTCTTTTAATGGAGTTTAGGAATTGAAAAATGAGGAATAAAACCCGTGCTTGGAAACTTAAATATAGGCTGCCCACAAGGATTCTTGCACCTGCGACTTTGGGACCGCAGGTGCGGTCTCGCACCCGCGAGAAATAGGTTGCCCCTGCGGAAAAGGGCCTGGGACCCCGGGCTCGCACCTCCGGAGTCGGAAGCCGCACCAGCGGTCCCGCTCCTGTGGAAGATTGGTCGCGCCTGCGATGGGGGTCGCACCTGCGAAGGGGAAGTTCGCACCAGCCATCACACTAGCTGCTGTGCACCAGCAGTGATTTTTTAGCTGGTTTTTTGCCTCGCGCGGGGACCGGGAGGCACCCGAGCCCCCGTCAAAATATACCAACAAGTCCCAAATCATTATACGGACTTTCTCCAGCCTACGGATCACTCATAACATCGCTAAAACTCAAAATCATTCTCCAAAACCCCCTTGAATCAAATTAAGAACTTAAGAAGTTCTAGAATTCACCTCATCGCGCCGAACGGGCCTATACTACTTGGAATGACTTCAAATTTTACAGCAAAGTCATAAATGACTATACGGAACTATTCCCGGTCCCGGAATTCTGTTCGGACCTTGATAGCACAAAAATCACGTTTCAAACCAAATCTCAAATAGAAGGAAATCTTGATTTCCATTTCGGGCGCCGAAATGCTCCCGGTTCATCAGAAACCTGAGTCGAACATACGCCCAAGTTCGAAATCATCATACGGAGCTATTGGAGCTATTAGAACTCGATTCCAAGGTCGTTTGCTCAAAATGTTGACCGAAGTTAAACTTGGCCAAATAGGCCAACCTTAAGGAACTAAGTGTTCCTAAACCATCCAAATCCTTCCCAAATCCCGAACCACCCACTCCCGCGAGTCATAAAGCACGAATAGACGCTAAGGAAGGTTTCATTCAGGGAAACAAGATCCTAATACGCAAAACGACTGGCTGGTTCTTTACATTCTCCACCTCTTAAACAAACGTTCGTCCTCAAACGGGTCTAGAATCATACCTGAGGTGCTGAATAAGTGTGGATATCCGCTCCGCATGTCCTCCTCAGACTCCCTGGTCGCCTCCTCAATTGGTTGGACCCTCTACTGGACCTTTACAGCAGCAACTCTCTTGGGCCTCAACTGACGGTCATGCCTATCAACAATAGCAATTGGTTCGTCCTCGTAGCCCAACCTCTCATCCAACTGAATAGTGCTGAAATCGACCACATGAGAGAAGTCGGCGTGGTACCTCCGAAGCATGGAAACATGAAAAACCGGGTGAACTCCTGATAAGCTGGGAGGCAAGGCCAGCTCATAAGCTACCTCCCCAACTCGCCTCAATACCTCGAATGGACCTATAAACCTTGGGCTCAACTTGCCCTTCTTCCCAAACCTCATAATACCCTTCATAGGTGAAACCTTCAACATGACTCTATCTCCCTCCATGAATGATACAACACGCGCCTTCTGATCCGTGTAACTCTTCTGTCTGGACTGTGCTGTACGGAGTCTCTCCTAAATCAACTTCACTCTCTCCAAGGCATCCCTCACCAGATCGGTGCCATATAACTTAGCCTCGCCGGGCTCAAACCACCTGATAGGGGAATGACATCGCCGACCATACAACACCTCGAATGGTGCCATCTCAATGTTGGACTGATAACTATTATTGTAAGAAAACTCAGCCAAAGAAAAGAACTGGTCCCACTGACTCCCGAAATCAATCACACATGCCCTGAGCATGTCCTCCAATATCTGAACCGTACGCTCTGACTGACCATCAGTCTGGGGATGAAATGCTGTGTTGAGGTCTATCTGGGTGCCCATATCACTATGCAATGCTCTCCAGAAGTGCGAGGTGAACTGAGGGGCTCGATCTGATATGATGGACACCGGCACACCATGCAACCGGACTATCTGCCGAATGTAGATCTGCGCCAACCTCTCCGATGAATATGTGGTAGCCACTAGAATGAAATGTGCCGATTTGGTCAATCTATCCACAATGACCCAAACTGCGTCCGCCTTCCACGAAGTCCGAGGCAATCCAACCACGAAGTCCATAGCAATGCGCTCCCATTTCCACTCAGGAATGGGCATCTGTCGAGGTAAGCCTCTTGGCCTCTGATGCTCATACTTAACCTTCTGGAAATTGAGGCACCTAGTCACATACTCCACAATGTCCTTCTTCATTCGCCTCCACCAGAAATGCTGCTTCAAATCACGATACATCTTCGTAGCACCAGGGTGAATAGAATATCGAGAACTGTGCGCCTCCTCTAGAATCCTCTCCCTCAGGCCACCAACATTAGGAACACATAAGCGGCCCAGAAATCGTAGAACACCATCCTCGCCAAGAGTAACCTCCTTGGCCCTACCCTGAACCACTATTTCCCGAAGCTCTGCCAAGCACAAATCATAGAACTATCGGGCCTTAATCTTCCCCACTAACGAAGACTGAGCAACCACATGTGCCAATACTCGACGAGGCTCTGAAAGATCTAATCTCACCAAGCGATTGGCCAGGGACTGAATTTCCAAGGCTAGAGGTCTTTCCTCCGCAGCAATATAAGCCAAGCTACCCATACTCTCAGCCTTCCGGCTCAACGTATCTGCCACCACATTAGCCTTGCCCGGGTGATAAAGAATGGTAATATCATAACCCTTCAACAACTCAAGCCATCTGCATTGCCTCAAATTAAGATCCTTCTATATAAATAAGTGTTGCAAGATGCGGTGGTCGGTGTAGACCTCACACGACACCCTATACAATTGTGCCTCTAGATCTTAAGAGCATGAACAATCGCTGCCAACTCCAAATCGTGCACAGGGTAGTTCTTCTCATGAACCTTCAGCTGGCGCGAAGCATAAGCAATAAATCTCCTCTCCTGCATCAACACGCACCCCAAGCCAATGCGTGAAGCGTCGCAATACACCATGTACCTCCCAGAGCCGGATGGCAATACTAGAACTGGCGCTGAGGTCAATGTTGTCTTAAGCTTCTGAAAGCTCGCCTCACACTCATCCGACCATCGAAACGGGGCATTCTTCTGAGTCAATCTGGTAAATGGAGCTGCAATAGAAGAGAAACCCTCCACAAATCGGCGATAATAACCTGCTAGGCCCAAAAAGCTCCTTATCTCAGTAGCTGAAGTAGGACGCAACCAACTCTGAACTTCCTCGATCTTCTGAGGATCAACCTTGATACCCTCTCCGGATACCACATGCCCCAAAAATTCCACGGAAACCAACCAAAACTCACACTTGGAGAACTTAGCATATAGCTTCTGCTCTCGCAAGGTCTGGAGCACAACTCTCAAATGCTGCCCGTGCTCCCCCAGGATACGAGAGTAAATCAAAATGTCATCAATGAAGACAATGAC